>BMAO01016079.1:0-67457 GCA_019973975.1 Trichonephila clavata | reverse complement strand
TCGGAACGCGGAGAAACCGATTCACGCAGCATAGGCAGTTCAGACAAGTTTCGTGCAACTTCTGTGTGAAGGAACGTTGTTAACCATCAAACAAGGTGAATGATGGCACAAAGACGCCAATTGGACATGTTTACGAAAGGAAGAATCGTTGGAATGCTGGAATCCTCACGATCACAAACCGAAGTGTCTCGAATTCTGAATGTGGACCAGTCTGTGATCTCAAGACTGTGGCAGAGGTTTCAAAGAACGGGAGATGTTACCCGACAACAGTATCAGGTCGACCAAGAGTCATAACCCTCGCCAAGACCGATATCTGGTAATAAGTGAGCGACGTCAGAGGGGCAGAGCACTGGGTTCGGCGCTCACAGTCGCCACAGGAATACGAATTTCGAGACAAACTGTTTACAGGAGACTCAACCATGCTGGCCTGCATGCCAGAAGACCAGCAGTTTGCATTCCCCTCACGTTTGCGCATAAACGCGCTCGTTTGAACTGGAATTTGAAATATCAACATTGGAGTGTGCGAGAGTGAGCTAATGTGATGTTCAGTGACGAGTCCCGGTTTAGTCTGAGTAGTGATTCTCGGCGAGCAACGATATGGAGAGAACGTGGAACACGTTTTGAACCAAGAAACATAACGGAAAGTCATCATTTTCCATCAAGGGGAGTAATGGTATAGGCAGGCATCATGATGGACGGCCGCACAGACCTCCATTTCCTTGACACGGGGTCTGTGACTGCTCAAAGATACAGAGACGAAGTTCTTGAGTCTTATGTTCGCTTGTTTCGAGGTGCTGTTGGCTGACTTCATATTCATGGATGATAATGCGCCATGTCACCGAGCGGTGCTGATTGATGACTTCCTTGAAACAGAAAACATCCAGCTCATGTCGTGGCTTGCGAACTCCCCTGATTTAAATCCTATCCAGCATGTATGGGATATGATCTGGAGACAAATTGCAGCTCTTTCGCACTCACCAAGCTCCGTTACAGAACTGAAGAGAGCTCTCCAAGAAACTTGGAACGTTTGAGCCCACAACTCATTCATCATCTCATAGCAAGTATGGTAAATCGCTGTGCAGCGTGCCTGGCTGTCAGAGGTGACCACACGCCTTATTAAACTGCAGCATCAGTATTTTATTTAATGTTTTCTTTCATTTTTTCTTTAAAGTGTGAATCCTTGCTATGCTCAGTTTTCTTTCAAACTGCTACTTTGGATAATAAAAATAATTATTATCATTCTTTTGATTTGCTTCCTTATTTATAACCATTTTACACTCGCATATCACGTTTCCCGCCATTCTGATTTACAGTTCCTTCTTTATTCACATAATTATCAATTATGCTTGACTTTTGAACACCAGTGTATATGTGTATATATACTAATAAATATTTCATTATATATATTGTATGTAATTTTCGTTACTCCTTGCTCAGTCAAACACTTATTGCCAACTGCGCCAAGCACTTAAGAATTTTTAACCCCACTAACACTTTTTAAATCGTCAAACCACGCCCAGTCTTACCTGATAAGCCAATTGAATTTTAAAGATGTTATGTTTTAAAATACTCATTTAAAATTTTTTAAACTTAACTCTGGTGCAAATGGGCATTAGTGACCCACGAGTTAGTGCTAAATTTAGTTAGTGCTAAATTAGAGCGAGTTAGTTAGTGCGAGTTAGTGCTAAAAATTTTACGCACGTCTCAAAAAGGTCCGCCATCCCTAGTCTAGGATATCTTTCAGTTTTACATGTGCACATGTAGGATAACACTGTTTCTTAAGGTATCCGACTACCCCACAACTATGAAGTTTCCCAAAAACTGATAAATTTTTTTATGATTTTATTTTATGGGCCATCTTATTAGCTTTATAAAAATACCAAGTTTATCATGTTCCGTTCATTAGAAAAAAAAACTACAAACGTTTTAGTAAAAGCAGATGCCATTACTTTAAGCAAGACTTTGTCAGACTTTAAAACGCGTTTTACTCGAAATGTGATTTTTTTGAAAATAATCAAACGGGGTCAGCGATTGCTCAAAAAGTTTTGAACATAATTAACTGAAATTTTTTCTGTAAGTTCTGTATAATAGTAGAATTGTTTTAACCTTCAGATTTATTAATCACTGTTTTATTACAAAATTTGTAATCCCTTATGTGAATATAATCACTGTCTTTTTAAGCATTTTCATATAGTAACCGAGATAAAGTGCTCTAGATTTTGTAAAAAAGAAAATTTCTCTTATCCTGAAGGTCATTTCAAAATTGAATAATATAGCAACACATAAGATTGAAAAAAATTGAAAATTTGTTCATAAACCTTTGGTGCAGAATGGGCCACGCTTATGCTATTTTTTGTCAATTTTTACCTATTTTTTCCCATTTCAGCAATAATAATTTCTTTTTCTCTTCTGAATTTAGCACAATTTTCTTAAAATGCACTAAACATGTCTAAAAATAACAAAAAATCCCCATATCTTCTTTTTTTTAAAAAAAAAAAGTTGTCGCAACCAGTCGGATACCTTAAAGCATAGAATAACGCTGAGAGCGCTGTTTGTGCACTTTTCTCACAATATTATGTCTTCTAGTGAAATTTGCCTTCCGTGTTTAGATAAAACCTGTATAGCCGAAAGCTGCGTTATATGTTATGTTTCAGTAAAAGATTTCTCACATTTATTCCTCAATTTAAAGGATTTCATTATTTCCTTTAAAATATTGGGAGTTTCTAGGGAAACCAGTGGCTCTTTTAGTCATTTAAAGCCACAAATGTTAATCGCTTTGAGTTTATTTGTTGCAAGTCTTCTTCTCCTTTTCGTGCTGTCGCTAGATTCCAAGAAAAATTTTGTCGTCGACTATCATTTAACAATAAAGATAATGTCACCATTGGCAAAGCAATAGTACCTTGTTACCAATGGTTAATTCTTCTTTCAAAGACGGCTGTTTTCTTGTAGGCAGACTTGCATTTTCTCTTAAAATCAAATTTAAAATAGGACAGTTTATGCTTCGACATTCACATTTGGTAATTTCATATAAATAGTCTTCCAAATACTCTAGTTTCTTGTCTGTTTGTTTCATAGGACAATGATATTGCGCCAAATGGTTTTAGTAAACATCAGAGAAAGAGTAAAAGACACGAAAATAGGAAGAAGTCCAAAGCTATAAATTTGCGTGTGTGTTACCCACACATTTTTAAAAAATCACAAACAAATAAAACGCCCGACATTTGCTACTTTTTCATTTTAATGTAATATCATAAGATGCGTTTAATAGGTTTACTTTTAATCTTTCACTCGGACGAGGTCAAAAACATAACAAATATACTAATTTATGAAATTTTTTCCTTGAAAAAAATTGGAATAATTTATCACTACATATCACAAGTAAAAACAAGGACTAAACATTATTCATTAACTTATTGTAAAAAGTTAATAACAAAGTGAATACTTCTGCTGAAAATTGTTAATGAATCACTCACTAGATCACTTAAAAGTTGATGGAAACGGCCTCTTTCTTAAAATGCAAAAAAATTCATCATGTAACGTAAGCGAAGGCGAGATTCCGACTGAAACTGTGATTTGTCTGCCTAATTTAGCTTTCCACAATAGCTGCCGTTGTCTGCACCATCTACTGTGCCATCATCATCATATATGGCAAGACAACCCCGCGTGGGCCTTCTTTTTAAGTCTCCTCCACATTGACCTCTCATTTATACCTTCGTTCTCCAAGTTTTTTTCATTTATAGTCATAAAAACTGGCTCTACAGAGTCTGTCCATCTCAGCCTTGGTCTGCCACACTTTCGAATCCGAGGGACTTTGAACTGTAGTATCTTTTTGACGACATTATCATCCGGCATTCGAATTATATGGGCTATCCAATTATTTCTATTTATTTTTATGCGTTTAATGAAGTCAGGTTGCTTATAAAATCTATATAATTCAAAGTTATATCTTCTCCAGCTATTTATTTTCATTTATACCTCCAAAAATACTTCGAAGTATTTTTCTCTCGAAGGATGCTATTTGATTTTCTTCCATTTTTTGTTATTGTCACAGATGATGTCTCAGATGTCACAACTGATCCAATAAGAATTTTGTAAATTAAAAATTTTGTGTTTCTTGAAAGAAACTTAGATTTTAAAAACTTCCTCAGTCCATAAAAAGCCTTATTTGCTAAGCTTAATCGATTCTGGAATTTATAAGATATTCTGTTATGAGAGGTAATAATTGATCCTTGGTAGATAAAGCTTTTAATTGTTTCAATTTTATATGAATCTATTTCAAGAAAATGATTAGGGATTATATCTCTTTTGAGAATAATACATATTTAGTCTTTTTTTTTTCTTCATTTATAACAAAACCCATTCAACTTGCTACAATCTTAAGGGCAAGAAATGACTCTTCCAGAGCAGGGAGGGTACGAGCAATTATATCAATATCATCAGCATAGGCTAAAAGTTTTACAGATTTAGATAAAATATGTCCCCTATACTATTCTACTGTGCTATAACCCTTAGCTTATTATAATGGATCAATCTTGAATCAAAAAAATTAGGGGTTTGCCAGCTTTTTGATACTAATACCCCATTGTGTGTTGTCCGAAAACTTGTAAAAAAAACTGTCAGGGTAGGGTTAAATTTTTCTCCAACGTCTGCAAGGTTGTTAACTTGGCACGAAAATATCTGCATGATTTTGCGTTAGTTTTTTATCGACAAATCAAGAGGCTAGCTTGAGATCCAACCACAAATTTTTGTAATGAAAAGCACAAATCTGCTTGTAAGAATAGTATTTTAAAAAAACAATATTAAAAGCATGAAAATATCTGAATTGACTGAGGAGTTTACCTCATTTAAGGCTTAAAAGTAACTTGGTACGTACATATTATACTATTGATTAATCTCTTTAGATTCAATGACATTGCCAAATGTCGTAAAATGCAGCCAATAATGAAATACAGTTCCCTTTGATTGTTACAAAACAATGAGTATAATTACAGCTTCCAGGAAAAAAAAATTTGAATTAGCGACATCATTTTATTTGGCGAATTGAGTCAACGGTATAAATTGTAAATACCAACTCATTCAATGCTTCCTGTTTCAAACCAAAGTTCTAGTTAATACAGTCCGCAACACCTCGTTATTTTTAACCACGATTAAGCGAAGAGGTTGACACCATAATTTCTACCCACTTTCCCCTCCACCTTTCTTAATGTGTAATGACATAATCAAAGGATGTCTGTCCCTGCTAATTACTCTGCTGCCCAGCCTAAATGCAACACCCTGAATGAAGCACGCAAATAACATGAAATTTACAGTAGAGGAGGTGAGATATGCAAATGATTAGAATTTCAGCGCAGACACACATCACGCACGCCTGTGGCGCCACCTCAAAGCGCTATTTAAGGCTTGGAGATTTCGACGATTTAAAGTTTGGCAATTGTGTTTTCCTTGAGGATTTTTCAAAAAACGATCAGTTACGTCTCGTAGAAAACAGCGATCAGCTTTTGATCAAGTATCCGAGTTCGACAGAGGAAGGATATTGGCCTACCGAGATTGTGGATTATCTTTCAGGGAAATCGGTAGTCGTGTTGGACGAAACCAAACAACTGTAATGCGGATGTGTGACCGTTGAATGCAGGAGGGTACAACGGACCGACGTGGTCGATCGCATCCACATCAGTGCACCACTTCACGTGAGGATAGGCAAATTGTGCGCATGGCAGTGACGAATCGCTCAGTCACATCACGAACCATAGCACAGCACATTGAGTCTGTAACGCATCAATAAATGTCTGTGCGTACCATTCGACGCCGTTTACAGCAGAGTTGTCTGTCCGCAAGACGTCCATTGCTTGGTCTACTCTTGACGCAGAACCACAGGCGTATCCACCGCCAATGGTGCGATGAAAGAAGGATGTGGGCGGCAGAATGGAATGAAGTTGTCTTTACTGAAGAGTCACGCATCTTTCTGCAACACCACGATGGTCGCATTCGAATCTGGAGACACCGTGTAGAGAGGATGCTGAACAGCTGCGGTATGCACCGCCACACTGGTCCTGCACCGGGTATTATGGTATGGGACGATATTGGATATCACTCTCGCACTCCTCTATTACGCATTGCCTGTACTTTAAACAGCCAGCGCTACATCTCCGAAGTGTTGGAGCCAGTTGTCCTTCCTTACCTTCAGGGCTTGGCCACAGCCATGTTTTAACAGGATAATGCGCGATCACACGTGGCCCGCATTGTCCAAAGGATCTTCGTCAATCACCAGATTGAATTGTTTCCCTGGCCGGCTCGCTCTCCGGATCTTTCGCCGATAGAAAACATGTGGTCCAAGGTTGCTCAACGATTGACACAGTTTACACCCCCAGCTGCCACACCAGATCAACATTGGCAGCGTGTGGAAGCTGAGTGGTCTGCTGTATCCCAAGAACACATCCAAAGTCTCTTTGAATCTATATCGAGGCGTGTGGCAGCGGTGATCTCGAACAATGGCGGCTACTCTAGCTACTGATACTGGCAGGAACCACACTTCACAGAAGTCTATAAATTTAATCATTTGATACTTGGTCAATATGTTATCTACAAAATAAATTTTGTTGTGCTATCTGTTGTCTTTCTTGGTGTTGCATTTGCGGTGGCCAGCAGTGTACTTAGAATATTATGAATCTAGAATCCGATCCAAGATTATAGTCGCACAGTTTGATCTAAGTTGCCTTTAACTTTTTTATTTAATTTTGAGGTATGTATTTTTAAAGACGCAAATGTATAGGAAGTCCTCTCAAACATGGCCGCTTATTTTTTCATTGATTTACGACACAGTGGCTCGATTACTGCTGTTTTATTGTTAGTAGGGTTGCCAAAGCCAATTACTGATTAGTAATTACTAATCTCAGCTAACTAATGGCCACTAATAACGGTAAGTTAAAATTTAATAAAGAAGAATTGCTAGCTTAGCAAACTTATCACCCAACATAGCGACAAAAAAGTTTAAAAATTTGAAATGAGCCAATATAGAATCCATCCGAATCTACTTATTAAGTTTTGGGAAATTTGAAAGTCGTTCAACAATGTACAAAACATTAGAAATGCCATTAGTTTTAAGAAAAGTACGAAAATAAAGTTTCATAAGACAATCGCTTCATATTTTTCTTACCTTCGCAATATCCAAGCCTTTCAGAGTAACCGGGATCACATTCGCACACCTTTTCTCCTCCAACAAAATGACAAACACCGTTAAAGCCACAATCACACTCTAAGATAAACAAAATTCTTGTAATTCATTCAGCAATTTCTTCACTAGAAATATTCTTTTTTGCAATAATACGCTTCTCTTTCCCCATTGCTATTTGCATTTTTAAGAATATTACGCTGTTTATTTACTAAACTAATTTGTCAATAAGTTAGACACTGATTTTATATAGAAGGATTTTTTTTAAACTGACACGAGTTAGAGCCACATGTAGTTTAATCCAACAAAAGAAATGACACCGAACTTGGCATGGAAACGAATAATGATATGAAAAGTAGGATTTCGTGTGTGGAAAGGGGGGGGGGGATTAGTTCTAAAAATCTCCAGTAGTGGTATTTATGGCGCTTTATAGTGCAAAAAGTGTTACATAGAAAGAAAATAGCACACACAAAATAACAGTGAAATGCTTACATTCACTTCCTTGACGAGAAATTCGACCACATTGCATTGAACCGCGGTCTACATCGTGCATTCTCAATGCAACATTACTTTCTGTGATGTGCGTACCAACAATTGTTCCCTGAAATCCGTCGACGATCGCATTTGCAACATCTAGTATCACTTCATCTGACATACCTTTATTTCCTCTGCCTAGGAGAATTTTCAGTGACTCTGCTTCTTCCAACTTATTGTTGTTGCTCTACTGCTGCTAATGTCACCAGATCGAAGTCCATGAAATTCATCAGGGCAAGGTACTAGTTTTAAGCCTGTCGTTATCCGCAGCTTTGAGCACCAGGCAGATGATAGTACGAGTTGGCTCGTTTCCACCCCAATTCTAAGAGAGAACACCATGGAGGATGACCACAGGGGCTTTCGTCCTTTTTTCCTCTTTCACCAACCTCACGAGAGGACTTACAGCTCGTGGAATATTTAGAGGGCCCCATGCCACACAGGCATTATATATTTGCAAACATCCATGATTTTTCCGCGATTCGAACACAGGATCTACGACACAGCAGTCAGCGTCACTGACCACCCTACTGGATGGGCGGTTTCACACAAAAAATCTTAATCGACTTCTAGTAAAAACTTAATAGTTTCTTTCGAAGCATTGCTCGATAAAGGCTCTTATGCAGCTTCTTTTGTGTTCTAAACTCAGGAGAATCTGTGAATGATTATCAATGATGCACGTTCTAGTAACGCGTGTTACCTAATCATTTGAGCTGGCTCACTACAGCAGAGAATATTTTTCTGAGTACTCTTATAGACCATATTGTTGGCGGGGTTGTCGCATATGAAAGAACAAATTTGGATTTTTTTTTTTTCATTAACGAGTTTTATGCAGATTTTCGATTTGGTAATCTACAACAATACCATAATCGGTGAATTTTGAACTAATTTTTCTTAAGGAAATCTTACTTTCCATCTCCTCATTAGTCTGCATTACCAAACTTGCCGATTGTTAAAAGTGGCTCTGAATAGTGCCAGTTTAAAAAAAACTTACCTTGTATACAGGGTATCCCAAAACGACCGCATAAACTCTGCATAGCTAGATTCCTCGTTGGGAGTACATAAAAACTGCCCAAAGAAGCATTCTTGTACGATCCATTTTTACGAGAAAAATACGAAAAACAAAACCTGACGTCACTTCCGGTGCAAGAAAAAAACACTTTATTCGACATATCAACAACAGTATTTGCATATCTTTCCAGACGATAATGTTTAAAACGTTCGTCGCGCATGTCACGTCATGCATGCACGACGAACGTTTTAAACATTATCGTCTGGAAAGATATGCAAATGCTGTTGTTGATAAGTCCAACATGCATGTCGTGTCATCCATGCCCGGGCCGTGGAATGACGTTAAGCCGCCGTTGGACTGGTATTTAAAAGGCTGCATCTTGCAGCTACTGGTAGTCTTCGTATGGTGGCCATGTATTCCGTTCGTGACTACTTAGACATGTACTTGCGACATGCCTTGGGACTACTGCGACATGTCATCTCAAGGAATTGGTGTATCGAGACTTAGTAACAACACAAATGGACTTTGGTCGCTCGTCTGCATGCTACTTGTACTTCGGTGGACCGCACGATGCTGCAATGTGCGATGACAGCCATTCCACGGCGTGCTCAAGCCTGCCTCCACATGCACGGTCGAAATTTTGAACATTGCCTTTAATTGTGCGTAGGCAGCTGTTGATATGTTCAATAAAGCGTTTTTTTTTCACCGGAAGTGACGTCATACTTTGTTTTTCGTATTTTTCTCGTAAACTATGAATCATACAGGAACGTTTCTTTGGGCAGTTTAATTGAACTCCCAACGAGAAATTTAGCTGTGCAGAGTTTATGCGGTCGTTTTGGGACACCCTGTATATTTACAAATATGGCAATTTACATGTATTAAGCACCAGCGTTTCATTCAGTTCATTGTTATAAAATTAATTCCATTAGATGTTCTAAGCATTGAAACTAATGACTCCGGACCTTCTTTATCCAATTGAATTCTTAACTATGTAATGTGTGTAGTCGACAACACCCTCTGCGCACAACAAGGTCTCGAATGAAATCTAAACTTGAACATGCGATTTAGTTTAAACAGTGCCGACAACGAGCTCGCGATCGTGACTATTCGGCTACAGCAGCCACCTGGCTCATCGGAGCCATGGAAATTTTTAAAAGGAAAAATACTTTTCTCCCAGCAAGAAAAATAGTTTTTTGCAACGAAAATAATATTTTGAATTCAATTATAATTGTTTAGATAAAAAGCAACTAATTTAGCTGTGTTCGTACACTTACCTTCGCATATATTATTCTTTAAAGTGTAACCTGCTTCGCATTTACACACCTTCTCATTTCCTTCGAAGTAGCAGAAACCTCCCTTGCCACAATCGCATTCTAACAATAAATATTATTTAATATATTATTATTACTATATCCAGGAAAATGGAAAATTGGAATTTTTACTGCAGTGTGCATATGAACACCTTACTCACTACTTTATCAAATACTAATTTTAAAATATCTACATAATATACATAGATGTTACCGTTAAAGTGTATAATTATTATTTCATAGAATAACTATGCATTTCATGAAATAATTGGACAAGTCAGTTAAAGTAATTAATAGATGAAAAATTCTCATACTTTACTTAGTTATTCTATGAAATAACTAGGTATTTTATGAAACAACTAAGGATAGACTGTTAAAGGGGAAAATAAATAACTTCAAAGTTATTTTATAAATTAACTGATCATAAATAGCTAAAATCTCTTGAAAAATACATTTTATCCCTTTTACTGATGAATAATTGATTAATAATAAGGGAAAGCAGATGATATAATTTATTATTGCTCATATTGCTAACATTAGCTAAACAGAATAGGGGGGGGGGACATGTTGCAAAAATAAATTATATTTAAATATTACCAACAAAAAAAATACACACTGAGAAGAAAAACTGTTGCTTCATAAAAATGTTGCTTAAACATTTTTTAAAAAAAAACAAAAATGTAATAGAATGTTATTTTAAATTTTATGAGATACCTTTATTTTACTTTCCATTATATATTAGAACAAGGATTCGTGTAATGACTCTTATGTCTCATGCTACACTATGATGCTTATTATTTTTGCAACAAGCACACTTTTTGGTATTACAAATTTTTTTTACACGAGCACTTCTTAAATTCCTGTCCAGTACCGCAGCTTTGAATTATTGCAACAGATATTGTTGTGTCAATATTTGGAACTTCTTCAATGAAAATTAATTCTCGCTGACATATACTGAACTGATATCTAAAGTATAACTGTTTTTTTTCGGCCATTTCTAGTTCCTAATCGAAAAAATCCTTCCCAAAACAGCTAGAATCGGTTCAAAGAACTTTCGTGTGCTGTATTTCATACTTTAACGATCAAGTAATCGTTATTCTATAGAATACCTAGTTAAATCGCATAATTCAACAATTTTATGTACTTTAACTGACTTATCCAGTTATTTCATGAAATACCTAGTTATTCAATAAACTAACAGATATTTCACACTTTAACGGTAACATAGATAATGAAATACAAATCTAAATTACCGCATACAAATAATTAGTAAAAAAAGCCTAATTTTTTTTCAGTATAGCAATTTTTTTAATAAATAGTTCTTAATGGGTTTTTTTTATTATTATTGATTTATTTTAAACATTTTTAGGGTATCCAACTACGCGTTCAGAACTACATTCCGGAAAAGTGATTTTGAAAAAATGTATAAATTAATAATTGTTTGCTATTTAATGTCACTTGAATAAGAATAGACATACAAAAATATTTTTAAAAATATTTTTCAAAAAAAAATTGAAATATTTAATTTAGAAGTGGATTTATTCTGAGTTGATAAATTCCAACAAAAAACAGGTTATCATTTCGATTGATTATAACTCTGAAAATAATGTGAATTTTTTGAAAATCCTAGTTCAGGCTCTGTAGAGAAGTCTTAGTTGAGTGAGTGAGTGAATGAATATTAACGTCCCACCGTTCAGCTACACGAGGGCTTTTGGGGACGGTCCGCGTAATTTTGAACCATTGTTAAGTGACGCGGACGATACCTGAGCTGGCACCCCCCTCTTATAACTACCACACCCCACCAACGGGAGGACGTTTGAGCTCTAGACAGATTTTACGTGCATCACACCCCTACACGGCGGGTCTTCAGTGGTACTGGGATCGAACTCATGACATGCTAGCCACGATCCGATGCCTAGACCACTTGGCTACTGCGGCCACGAAGTCTTAATTGAACATAAATAAATGTTATTATTATAAAAGCCTTTCCCATGACAAAATGTTTTGAAAATGTTGTTTTTTCTTCACTTCTTGCCAAAAGAAATGAATTTATATATGTAAATAATCTTTGTTGTAAAAATACTCTTAAAATAATTTTTTTATTTGTATATTCTAATGCAAGTGACACTAAATATTTAAAAAAATATTCATTCATATACTTTTATAAGAAACCCGGGTCTGAATGGAGTTAGTCACCTTAAAAGTAGTTTTAAAATGAACCTTGTTAATTCAAAAATAAAGTAAATAGTTTTTCATTCCATGTGAAATGAGTGAAGTGATAATGAATCATTGTAAGCTAGCACGCGTTCTCATAAGCAGAATTTATTTTCGATATATCAGGATTTCACCTTCACATAAAGTACCTTAACTTTTATTGAAAAATTTCGCTCATTATAATGTTCCTTTCTGATCTTTAATAATTGGTAAAAGAGAATAGTTTTGTCGTTTTTATTAAGTACGATGATTCGATAATTATTTGTGCTAGTAATCGGACAACTTCCTAAGAATTATTCATCCTCTATATTAGCATACATCTTACTTAAGCTACTAAATATCGAACCATTAACTTAAAATCTAATTCAAACCCTTAAAAATTTCTCTAGAATTTCAAGTAACAAGTACGAATTTGCTTTATGAGTTTGTTAATGCTACAGTAGCTGCTAAAACTAACAAATATGTACTGAGAGTGCAGAAACGACATCCAAAATGATCCAGAGATTTGCTGCAAAGCCATAGATCAAGACATGAATTTAGATGTTGTTTCAATCCTATCTAAATGCCATTAGACTGAACTAGTTTAATGTCAACGGAAATGTCAGTGACGAAGCAGTAAGGAACCAAATAAGAAAGGGTGTCGTGATACCTCCTCTTCGTGTAGGTTTAAGTGAAGATCTATCTCATTATTAGGATTCCCGGTGAGAGATAGGGACTGAAAGCAGCATGGGTGGGGAAACAATTGACTGAAACTCGAAATAGTTTTACCAACAAGAATTTAAAATACTTTAATTTTATTAAGTCAAGCTCTAGAAATGATGATTATATTTTTAGACAAGACAAGCTAAATGGTAAGAATCAATTTTGTACTTGTCTCAATGAGATGCAACCTCCTCGGTCTTGGCAGTTCAAAAACCACCCTAACCTTGAACTGTAAAAACTCATACAAAAAGGTGGCTTTGGTATGAACTAAAGTGGCAATGGCGTCCACAATCATGTGCAATCCTCTATCTATATCCATATCATCTATATCGCTGTATGTTTTTCGATTCCTACTATTAGTTTACTCTCTCCCTGTAGATATATTTATTTATTAAATCTGTACTGTTGTGTTTGTAAGAAATGCAACACCAGAAAGGAATCATCAGAATTAAATGAAATTTAATGCACAAATGAATTGTATTAGTACAGATAAAAAAAATTTCAAAGCAAAAAAACAATGTTAAGTGTCTCAAATAAGTATTTGGTATAGCCACCACGCGCTGCAATAAGTGTTGCTATACGACGTGGCATGGACTCAAACAGATTTTGAATGTCTGCTTGTGGAAAAGAAATCCATATTGCTTTAATTCGCAGCAAAACTCGTCTTTTGAAGCTGCAGGACGTAGATAACGAGGCAGACGCCAACCAACCAAATCCTACACGTGCTCAATAGGTGACATATCCGGTGACTAAGCAGGTCAAGGAAGAAGTTTCATGTGTTGGGCTGAACAGAAGTCCCGAACAGTCTTTTCAACATGTGGGCGTGCATTATCCTGCTAAAAGATAGCTCCAGATATGCCTTGAAGGAAGGGAACGACTTCGCGCTGTAGCACTACACCGACATACCTGTTGCTATTAATATTACCCTCAATTCGTAGCAAATTCAATCGTCCATGATACGATAATCACACCCCAAACCATAACTCCGGATGTTAAGCCATTATGTCGTTCGATAACGCACTCTGGAAGGCAGCGTTCACCGGCATAGCGTATAACACGAATGTGGATATCATGGTTCCACAAATTGAAGCGTGATTTATCTGAAAAGACAACTTGGTGCCAATCAGCTTGCCAGGCTATGTGCTCATGAACCCATTGCAGACGCAGCCGTCGATGGTTTGGCATGAGGGGTATTCTGTATAAAGGCCCTCTTGCACGCAATCCACGGTGCAGCTGACCTCGACGAATTGACGAAGCCGACACTATTGCACCTTTAGCAGAAGACCAACGTGCTGCCAATTGCCTGGAGGAAGCTGTACGGTCATTCACTGCTATACGGAGCAGGTGTCGATCATCGCGCGCTGACGTCATCCTTCCGTCGTATACTGCCAGTTTTTTTAATTGTTTGGTGCTCGTCGGTCCACTGTTTCCAAACTCGCATCACTGTGGAACTGTTCCGTTGCACACGAGCTCCTATTGCGTGATAGGAAAATTCTCATTCTCGAAGGCCGATAATCCTCTCCCGTTCAAACTCCGTAAGTTGTTGGAATTTCTCCTTATTTCGTCGTGGAGGCATACTTAGGTCTCACTAAACGTTCGCCACTAACAAATAATCATTGACTATTTTCAACGTCCCGCTACAGCCTTGTATTTATACGCTTTCAACATCAGTTCAGAAGGCGCTGCACGCGCCATGCATGTGCGGTGCCTCTGAAACTTTACTATTTTACGTAGCATTGTATAATTGATTATTTGCTGCGAAGTTGATTTAATTCTGATGATTCCTTCATGGTGTTGCCTTTTTTACAAACAGCAGGGTATATATATCTTGTTCACAAATTTTTAATAGTTAATCAAATACTTTCTGTTCGTCCACTCAAGTTCAAACAATTTTTTTTAATTTTGTAGTGGATGACACTTGATGTTAAGACAGTTTTTCAAATTTTAATTCATTAGTTCTATTTAATTAATGAGTAAATATTAACAAACAAAAATAACAATCTAACACCATATATAAAAAGGAAAGCGCTCGTTGTGTCCCTGTAGTGCAAGGGATAGCGCTTTGGACTACTAATCCAACGGTCGTGGGTTCGAATCCCACCTGGGATGGCGTAATTTCTGAGAATGTGTTTTATTTTGCTACACTATTTTATTAGAATCATTAAATTTAATTAATGAATAAATAGTAACAAATAAAAAAAATAGTTCAACACTGTATATAAAAAGGGAAATGGACAATCGCTTTCTATTTTGTCCCTTAATATTGTGATTCTGTCACATGTTATATATTATTCGAAATGACACTCATGTGTATTGAGGCGTTTTTCCAACTTAACTTGCCAATTTAGCCAACCGTGTTAGAGAGGGCCTTGCGGATAGCCCATTGTTACAAGGGGGTAATCAATTGAGAAACACACGCCGACACGTTACAATATAGAACAGAACAAAATTTGTATTAATGGGAGATATGTTTCCCTCCATCCTGTTATTCCATATCCTCTGTTGGATTTCCGTTTATTTTTATCTTTGAGCATTCAGGTCATTGATAAAGTGATTGTGTGTTATGAAAAATTTAAAAGAAATGTTTGATATTTAAGAAACTGAAATAATCAATTTTATATAAATGGAATCTAGAAATAAGTAATTTTATATAAATGGAATCTAGAAATAAGCAATTTTATATAAATGGAATCTAGAAATAAGTAATTTTATATAAATGGAATCTAGAAAAAAGCAATTTTACATAAATGGAACCTAGAAATAAGCTAGCTATTTCTAGATTTGGCTTGAAGTGCGGGGGGATATTTCAATTCATAAAATTATTTGTATATTGCAAGTAATTTGTTTGTTGCTTGATTAAAAAATAATGAAATGTTTAGGTTACTATAAATACATTTAGTAACCTTAGCATAGTATATTTAAATAAAAATACTCATTATCAGTTTCATTACAATCATGGAATATTTAAAAAAGTTAGTAATTTTTTTTTTATTGTGGAAGCGTTCTAAGATTATTTTGAACAAAAATAATTTTATATTGTTAAATTTTTGAAAGCACGCTTGAAGACTCGTTTTTAATCCCCTTCCAATTTGAAAAGTTTTCAGTAGTATTTTACAAAATTTAAAAACTAATTTAAAACTAAAGAAAAACCAGCTTAGTAGGCGGGAATGGGAGGAAAAAAAAACATTTCATGAAGTTATTCATCAATTGATCATCGATTGAACAACTTTACATGTAAAGTTGATCAATCGATGAGTAGATAATGTAGCAATTTATTTTGGCTGATTGTTCAATCTTCTCTAGATGCAATAAAAACTGAAAGCGTTACTAAACACATTACATTTCTTTTTCCCAAAAACTGTACAGCCTTCTCCCCCACTATGAAAGAGAGGTAATTCTTACTTTCACACTTTCCATATTTTTCAGAGTAACCCTCATGACAAAAGCATTTTTTTTCGTCTTCGTCAAAAGAGCATGAACCCTCTAAACCGCAGTCACAAGCTGTAAAATAGAAAATAATTAATTTTAAATCTTCTTAAAATAAAAAATAACCAAAATCTCTCTCTCTCTCTCTCTCTAGAGAAAAACTATCATATTTTATATAATCTTATTTTTACACATACAGTATCGAATTCTTTCGTTTTTAAAATTTATATCTCATATCGCTTCTAATTAAATTTACACCTAAATAATATGTACTCATGTTTATTGTGATTGCAGCACCATGAAGAAATGAGGCGTTTGAGCTGAACTATCACTTCTCACTTTATAAAATTAATCTTATTAATATATCTAGTTTCTTTCGTACTATGGTGGCAGACAAAGACGCCACTGCATCAGAGGAAAGTTACAATTTAGATGGAAACTTTGTGAAAAAGCCCTTTACAAAATATGTAGAATCAATTTCCCTTAAAAGTTGAATTCACTGTGGTGGTCTTCTTATGGTTGACGTTAGAGCTACTCTTGCTACTTTCTGCTAAATACAATTCGTGTATATTTCATTCTAGTGTACAGACGTTTTTACTGTGCAAAATACACTGCTGGCCACCGTAAGTGCAACACCCTGAAGGAACCACGCAAATAACATGAAATTTACAACATGTATTAGCGAAGGTGAGATATGCAAATGATTAGAATTTCAGCACAGACACACATCACGGACGCCCGCCACCTCAAAGATCTATTTAAGGCTTGGAGATTTCGATGATTTCAAGTTCGCCAATTGTGTTTCTCTTGCGTTTTTTTATTATCAAAAAACGATCAGTTATGTCACGTAGAAAACAGCGATCAGCTTTTGATCAAGTATCCGAGTTCGACAGAGGAAGGATAGTGGCCTACCAAGATTGTGGATTTTCTTTCAGGGAAATCGGTAGTCATGTTGGACGAAATCAAATAACTGTAATGCGGATATGTGACCGCTGGATGCAGGAGGGTACGACGGACCGACGTGGTCGATCGCATCCACCTCAGTGCACAACTTCACGTGAGGACAGGCAAATTGTGCGCATGGCAGTGACGGATCACTCAGTCTCATCACGAACCATAGCACAGCACATTGATATCTGTAACGGATCATTCAGTGTCTGCTCGTGCCATTCGACGCCATTTACAGCAGAGTGGTCTGTCCGCAAGACGTCCATTGCTTGGTCTACCCTTGACGCAGAACCACAGACATCTCCGCCGCCAATGGTGCGATGAAAGAAGAATGCGGGCGGCAGAATGGAATGAAGTTGTCTTTACTGACGAGTCACGCATCTGATTGCAACACCACGATGGTCGAATTCGAGTCTGGAGACTCCGTGTAGAGAGGATGCTGAACAGCTGAGTTATGCACCGCCACACTGGTCCTGCACCGGGTATTATGGTATGGGGCGGTATTGGATATCACTCTCGCACTCCTCTAGTACGCATTGCCTGTACTTTAAACAGCCAGCGCTACATCTCCGAGGTGTTGGAGCCAGTTGTCCTTTCTTACATTCAGGGCTTGGCCACATCCATATTTCAACAGGATAATGCGCGATCACACGTGGCACGCATTGTGCAAAGGTTTTTCGTCAATCAACAGATTCAATTACTTCCTTGGCCGGCTCGCTCACTGGATCTTTCGCCGATAGAAAACATGTGGTCCATGGTTGCTCAACGATTGACCCATATTACACCCCCAGCTGCCACACCAGATCAACTTTGCAAACGTGTGGAAGCTGCTTGGTCTGCTGTACCCCAAGAACACATCCAAAGTCTCTTTGAATCAGTGCCGAGGCGTGTGGCAGCGGTGGTCTTCAGCAATTGCGACTACTCTGGCTACTGATTCTGGCAGGAATCACACTTCACAGAAGTCTATAAATTTAATCATTTGATACTTGGTCAATATGTTATCTACAAAATAAATTTTGTTGTGCTATCTCTTGTCTTTCTTGGTGTTGCATTTACGGTGGCCAGCATTGTATATCGTACCTGTGCGTGAACTTTATATCTAAAATTACATAAGGTTATGTAAGTATTTAATTTTATTGGTTAAAAAAATCTGCTCATTAACCTTTGTACTTACTTTCACACATTCCATCCATCTCTGAGTAACCTTGGTTACAGGTGCATTTTTTCTTGTCTTCTTCGTACGCACAGGTACCGTCTGGACCGCAATCGCACTCTGAGAAAGAAAACATCACAATTTTTTTTTAAAGTAAGAAAATGAAATAAAACGAAGCTATTTCTGATTAGTATCGGTAATCTGATTCCCATACTCGCCAGTATTGTTACGATTTTCCAGTACACATGTAGAACTAGTCTACCACTCGCGCAAACGTAGATTCTCTGACTCTGAATTTAAGGTATCCGACTACCCTAAAACTGTGAATTTTGCCAAAAATTGACAAATTTTTTTGTGATTTTATGGGCCATCTTATTAGCTTCATAAAAATACCAAGTTTATTATTTTCCGTTTACTAGAACAAAAACTACAAATGTTTTAGTAAAAGCAGATGACATTACTTTAAGCAAGATGTCATACTTTAAAATGCGTTTTACTCGAAATGTGATTTTTTGAAAATAATCAAACGGGGACAGTGATTGCTAAAAAACTTTTGAACATAATTAACTGAAATTTTTTCTGTAAGTTCTGTATAATAGTAGAATTGTTTTAATCTTCAGATTTATCAATCACTGTTTTATTACAAAATTTGTAATACCTTATGTGAATATGATCACTGTCTTTTTAAGCATTTTCATATAGTAACCGAGATAAAGTGCTCTAGTTTTTGTAAAAAAGAAAATATCTCTTATCCTGAAGGTCATTTCAAAATTGAATAATATAGCAACACATAAGATTGAAAAAAAATTGAAAATTTGTTCATAAACCTTTGGTGCAGAATGGGCCGCGTTTATGCTATTTTTTGTCAATTTTTACCTATTTTTTCCCATTTTAGTAATAACAATTTCTTTTTCTCTTCTTAATATTAGCACATTTTTCTTAAAATGCACCAAACAAATCTAAAAATAACCAAAAAATCCCCATATCTAATTTTTTTTTTTTAAAGTTGTCGCAACCAGTCGGATACCTTAATCAATATTTCGTTAATTTCACTTTCAAAAAGATTCCCAACCAGAATCTTGCTGTGGATGAGAAGGAAATTATTGAATTTCTTCAGACGTACGAAGTTATGTTCACTTACAAGGGATGCACAGATAGTAGCCGTCTAACGAGGGAAGTACAAGAGATACCTCATGCTAATTCTTGATTATTAGTTTATATTTAAAACGATATTGGCGTGTAGATCCCGCTAATTCTTCTATAACTACCTGACGAACAGTAACGTTTTAAAACTTCTTTTGGTCCTATTAGGACTGATCCTAAGGTGTAAGCCGCTCGCGTGCAAAGACCTAATATGCCGCCCCTTTAGAGAAATGTTCATATTTTGACTACACAACGTTAACGTTATGAATTCAGCTACCTGTATAAGAGTTAAAAGTAAAACATTAATAAATATGTTATTACACACGAGAAAATCACCTTTCCTCTATTTTGTTTTTCGAAATTGTAAAGCTGTTATTCAATTTTAAAAACTTTTAATTTCCCCAAATTCATATCGAATTTAAAAATTCCTTTGTCTTAAGTAATATTAATCCTATTAGATATTTTCGATAAGCAATTTTCCCCAAAATCATTTTTTGACGCCTTTGTTAAACTTCGATCCCCAGCTCGTCGTCAGTGCGGCTGATAAGCAAGAAAACCCATTCTATCGCGGCTCTGTCACGATCAAATGAAGGATGTGTGTAAAGAATAGATATTAATGAACAACATTGTGCACTTACATTCTATTTTTCTTGAACTATGCTGCGATATCGGGATATCGAGACTTATTTTGAATTTTCAATAACTATTTAAAAATCATCATATTTATTCGACTTATTATAAGCTTGTAACGAATGGTAATAGAGCGCCCTCTACTGGCCATGTGAACACTTAACCAGTCAGCCTGCCACCTCGGGGAAGAAAGGATGTGCCAATGTCCTCCCGCGCAAACCCCTTTGTATTTTTATAGTATTTTCCTGTTTTTATGTAATTGTAACCGTGCTTAATTAGAATGTACCACCAATTAAAATTATTTGAGCTCGCCGCCGGAGTTATTTTTGAGTATCGGTTATAAAAATGTCACCCAACTTACGGCCCGAATAATTATTTAATTTTAATATGACTACTAGTCTAACAAAGTTATCTTCAATATTCTGAACTGCTAGTTCATGAAGAAGTTTTAAAAAGTAATTTCTGAAATTGTAGCTACCGGCTACGAAGAAATTTTCGGATTACTAGAAAATTTATATTTCCTACCGGGAAATTAGAAACTTTGGATTGCATTCGTCTTCACGGAGCATCAGCTAAGTTTTCTTTTGTTTTGTTTTGTTTCTGATTCATTTTGATCTTTTATTGAATTTTACTTGTGTGTTTTATATTTTATGGTATAAATATATAATAAGCATGATTTATTAGTCATATTTCATTTGAGTAATTATTTTCCCTAGTAAGGAAATTCTTTTACTTTTGTTCATTTCCTGTGATTTATGACTATTAGTGTACTTGTATGGGGAACTTCTTACCCCCCCTTCTGACCTTGAATGTTCACTGCTTGTTTTCGTTCACGAACAAGACGTTTGTTACTAAGGGTCCCCCCCCCCGATTTTCTGTCGCTCACCCCTTGCCTGGTGAAAATCAGACATTCTTTTTTTTTCTCTTGTTCATTTTACTTGAACTCGGAATTCAGCATCCGCTGTTCGTTTTGTAAAATTTGTTTATCCTCGATATTTTTCACTTTTTTTTGTTGACTCTTTAAGTTACTTATGATGCCAGAGTGTCCCGGAAATTGATATTTCCTATTTAGTATTATAATTGCTTGTGTTTTTTTTATTGAATTTTAGTGTTATGAAATTGTGTTTTATTTTCAACTATATTGAAGAATTTTGATCATATATAAAATATATGCGAATTTAAATGAAAAAAATTTTTTTTTTTTTTTTTTTTGTTAACAAAAGTATAGTAGAAAAGTATTTTTATTCAAAAGATTCATTCATAGGTTTTGTTTGGACTGAATTTCATCAGAATTTCTTTTATATGTGAATTATTTTTATTTTCAAAGCTAAATTTTTGCATTCAATCAAATATCTACAAAAGAGAATTTTTATACCTTCAAAGGAATAGTTTATATGTTGTTTTGGTTAAGTACATCAGAATTTCTGTTTATCTGAATTTTCATTTTGTTTTCGAAGTTTAGATTATTTTGTATCCTGTTATACATCTATAATAATATATTTTTAATAGTATTGTGTTCGAATATCCAATTCTTATTATTTTAGGGATTAGATGATGCTCAGTTATAAAGGTTTTAACTATTTTAAAACTAAATTAACTGCATTTAATTTGTGGCTGTAGGATTTTATAATTGACCTTTTTTCCCCTCAAAAGTTAAAAATAATGGCGTATCTTGCTAAAGCGCGCAAAGAGGACTTAAAAACACTAGCTATAGAGTTGGGCCTCGAAGTAGGAGAAATAATGAGAATATTAGATTTTAAAAATTTAATCATTACTTCGAAAGACTATGATGAACAGTTTACTAAAACTCTTCTAGAAACAATTATTAACACGAGGGTTCAGGCAGAACGTGAGGCGAAGGAGGAAAATGAATACAAACGAAAACAAGACGAACTGAATTTAGAACTAGAACGCATGAAGTTAAGCATGACTGCTACTTCTTCAACTAACACTAGTGCTGCCGCAGAGAAAATAAATATCCAGCACCTCATGCCCAGATTTGTGGAAACTTCAGACATTTCCACCTATCTAAAAATATTTGAAAGGCAGTGTGAGCAAGTTAACATAGGGGAAGTCGATTACGTAACACACCTTCTACCAGTGTTACCTATTGATATTTCCAATATTATCTTGCGGGAACCTAAGGAGAAATTAGGAAATTACCAGCACATTAAGCAAGTGCTGCTCCAATGATTCAAGTTGAGCGCTGAATCGTTTCGAATTAAGTTCAGTACTCATCAAAAACAACCCGAAGCTCTGTGGAAGGACTTCGCGTACGAGCTAAACAACTACTTAGAAGAATGGCTACATAGCCTAGAAGTGAAAGACTTTAACTCCCTTAAGGATTTGGTACTTACTGATCAGCTTAAGAGAAGAGTTTCGAGGGACGTTAAGGAACACTTCGTGTATATCTGGGGAGATATTAAAAGCTCATCTGAGCTAGTACAAAAATTAGACAATTATGAAATTGCTCGAGGTAAGACGTCGAAACATAAAGTTTTACCAGACGTAAGAAGAACTTCTTTCCCCTCAAAAACAAATAAACAAAGTAGTATAAGAACGGGGTATATGGCAAAGGAAGCACCAAGAAAACCATTGGGAGGGCATTCGCAATTTGAAAGCCGAACTCTTCTGTCCTGCTATGGATGTGGAAAGCCCAACTACATCAAGTCAAAATGCCCTGACTGCAATCCTTCAAGGGTTGATCCAGCTCACGTTGGAATTCTGCGAGTTAACAGTCTCTCTCCATCCAACAGAAATGCTGTACTCAGGATCAGCATAAATGTGGAGTTTCAGGAACTGCATTTGCGGACAGTGGTGCAAGTCATCCGATTGCAGGAGAAACTCTTTACAGTATACTTCTGCAACAATGAGCTGCTTTTGAGAAGACAGTCATATCCCTATCCTTTGCTGATGGAATCGTTACTCAGAAAGAAGTTCTACGTACATTTCAAACCGTCCTTCTGGAAGGCAGAAAGTTTAAAACCCACTTTATTATTTTGCCTGATGCCAAAAATAACTCCACACTACTTGGAGTTGACTTTCTCGAAAATGCTGGAATAGTTCTAAATTTCAGGAAGAACTGTTGGACTTTTTGTGACGATTCCCGAAAATCGTACAATTTCGTAACGCCTTATCAGAGTACATCTGTTAATGTACTTCCTATGGCGATAAATAACTGTCAATTAAGGGAAGATGAAGGACAAGAACTCCCTGGTTCTCAGCGTATGGAGCTAGAGATAGCTTGCTTAAAAAATCATCACTCTATCTTCGAAGTAGGGGGAGAAGCTACTCCATTTATCGAACATAGCATCAACACTGAAAACAACCCACCAATTTCAGTGCCTCCTTACCGGATGAATCCAGCCAGGAAGGAGCTGTTGAAGAAAGAGCTAGATTCTCTGCTGCAACAAGGCATCGTAGTAGAATGTGAATCTCCATACGCCTCTCCCGTTGTTTTGATTCCAAAACCAAATGGCAGCATGCGTCTCTGCATAGACTACCGGAAGCTGAACGCTCAAACCGTCCCAGATACTTATCCTTTGCCTCGGATGGATGACTTGCTTAACGAAGCTAAGCCAACACCTTATATGTCGACTATTGACTTGCGTTCAGGATACCACCAAGTAAAAGTGGCGGCAGAGGATCAAGACAAAATAGCTTTTACGTGCCCTTTTGGTATTTACAAGTTTACTCGTATGCCCTTTGGATTACGAAATGCACCTGCAACCTTCCAAAGGTTGATAGACAAGTTCCGTTCAGGATTAAACAACGTGCTAGCATTGTCATATCTAGATGACATCATAATATTGTCTCCAACCTTCCAGAAACATCTTTCTGATCTAGAGCAAGTTTTTAAACGTCTTTCATTATTTAAATTAAATGCAAATAGAGAGAAGTGCAACTTCTGTTGTAAAAGGGTGAAATACTTAGGACATTACATCACTAAGGAAGGCATCTCAGTTGATCCTCAAAAGACAGCTGCTATCGCAAATATGACGTCCCCAACCTCGGTTAAACAAGTGCAAAGCTTTGTACAAACCTGTTCCTGGTATCGGCGATACATTCCAAACTTTTCTCAAATTGCAAAACCGCTAACAGACTTAACGAAGAAAAATGCAATGTGGAAGTGGGGCTCTGATCAAGAAGAAGCTTTCAGAGAGATAAAATCAAAACTAGCGTCTCCTCCTGTCCTTAAGCCAGCTGACGGTACCAAGCCGTTTGTCATCCGAACAGATGCCAGTAGCGTTGCCCTCGGAGCAGTTTTACTCCAAGGAGAAAAGGATGAGGAACACCCAATAGAATACGCAAGCCGACTACTTTCGTTCTCGGAGCGAAATTATTCTACCACAGAAAGAGAAGCTCTTGCAGTTGTGTGGGCACTTGAGAAATTTAGAGGTTACGTTGAAGGACAACCTATTAAACTTTCCTCTGACCACCAGCCTTTAAAATGGTTATTATCTTTGAAATCTCCCACCGGAAGACTTGCAAGATGGGCACTACAGATTCAATCTTATAACCTAACTATCGACTATATTCCTGGAAGATCGAACTTTATTGCGGACTTATTATCTAGCCCCACGTCAGAACAAGAGAAAGCAGACTGTGACATTCTTGCTGTTTTCGTCGATTTTCCCACACGCTCACCTAAAGAAGTTCGCCAAAAACAATTGAAGGATGATGAGCTGAGGAAAATAATTGAATGTTTTGAAAACAATGAAAAAGGTGTTAATTTTGCCAACTGGTCAGAAAGAGGATACCTCATGAATCAAGGAATTTTATTCCGTTAGTCATCCACTTCTGAAAGTGAAGAGGCCCAGTTAGTTGTGCCAATTCACGAAAGACAAGAGATTTTAAAAATTCACCATGATGCCCCAAACGCAGGTCATTATGGAGCCGATGGAACGTTTGATAGAATCTCCAAACGGTATTATTGGACAGGTATGCGTTCTTACATCACTGATTATGTAAAGAATTGCGCAGAATGCAATCGCTACAAACCCTCCAACCAAAAACCTTCCGGACTCTTACGTACACCTGTGTATTCTCAACGTTTCGAGACAATTTCCATTGATCTGTTTGGACCTTTGCCTGAGAGTCCATCAGGAAAGAAATGGATATTTATTGTTGAAGACTGTTGCACAAGATGGGTTGAACTTTTTGCCCTCACTCAAGCCACTGCTAGAGAGTGTGCTACAACTCTAATGGAAGAAGTTATATTACGATACGGCTTACCCAGAAGATTAATTAGCGACCATGGCTCTCAGTTTGTGGGTGCCGTCATGCAACAACTTTGTTTCATACTGAACATTGATCAAGACATTATTCCTGTTTATCATCCTCAAGCAAATCCTGTTGAAAGGAAAAACCGTGACCTTAAACCAAGAATTGCCATCTTAGTTCAAAATCGACACGATGAATGAGAAGATAAGTTGCCGTCTATCCGTTTCGCTCTGAACAGTGCCAAGTGTGATACCACCGGTAAAACTGCTGCTTACCTGCAATTAGTCGAGAAATGAGAACTATAGATGATGTGACCAATGACTTTCGAGCCATCATAGAAAATGAAAATTTCGCCCCAGAGATTACCCCATATTTGAAAAGATTGGCAAGAATTTCTTCTGAAATCCGTGAAAGAATTGAAGAGAAACAAGATCAGCGAAAGGCATTCTATGATAAAAGACATCGTCCTGGTCCCTTGTATCATCCAGGTGATAAGGTCCGGATAACCCTTCACCCCCTTAGCAATGCTGCCCGAATGAAAACAGCTAAATTCATGCCTAAAAGAGATGGACCTTATATTATTGTGACTCAACGCTCTCCGACGACTTATGAAGTGGCAAATCCAAACAACCCACATGAGGTTCTGGGACCTTATCATTCATCTGCTCTTCGTCCATGCATAGACAAGGAAGCCACTCCAGTGATGCCTCTCAGAAAAAGGGGAAGACCCAAGAAAGACAACTCTGCTGGTTCCTCATCGAGGACGATACCTAGGAACCAGAGGGGGAGTGTAACGAATGGTAATAGAGCGCCCTCTACTGGCCATGTGAACACTTAACCAGTCAGCCTGCCACCTCGGGGAAGAAAGGATGTGCCAATGTCCTCCCGCGTAAACCCCTTTATATTTTTATAGTATTTTCCTGTTTTTATGTAATTGTAACCGTGCTCAATTAGAATGTACCACCAATTAAAATTATTTGAGCTAGCCGCCGGAGTTATTTTTGAGTATCGGTTATAAGCTTTATTTTGAGGAATTCGTAAAAAAATTTGTTTGATTGATAGTACTATATGCGGCCTCCCCTTATTTTGGCTACCCGTATGCGGTCCACGCACTGCACACTTGCTAGAATCGGCCCTAGTCCCTACGCACTTGCAACTATTTTAAGTAAACAGCATGTAGCATACTTTATCTAACATTCATGCATACAGTAATCCGCAACAAACAAAAGTGAGGGACAATCAAAAAATCTCAAAAACCTAGACACAATCTAAAAACCTAAATCTACACACAATCTCAAAAATCTTGACACAAACCAACTTTTCACTTTCTAAAATAATGAGAAGTAATAATGTTTATGGGTAGAGCTAGGCCTAGAGACGCGGAAAAGGAACACGGCATAAGAAGGCAGTCTCGCCTCTTCTTCTAGTAGGCGTTTGTTTCTAAATTTCCAGCTTTTCGTAGAATATGTTCAACAACAACGTTTGAACTTTTAAATTACTCGTATCGTTATCTTATTGAGGCAAAGTTAGGAACTAGACGAACCTCCCATCAAAGCCGTGGCCCCGGAATCGGTTGGCTCATACCTTAAAATGTCAAAACCGACGGAGATCATACATTTTGAAAATATTGGCAAATTTATGCTACCAGATATGTATTGAGTTAAGGTGTCGTAGAATTTATGTAGAAACAATGAAAAAGCTTTCGATTAAAAGAATATACTACTATATTAGCATAATATATACACGGTTAAGTATTCTGTTTCCTTTAACTAAGGTTTGTTCTCTTCCACACAAACTAAAAGCGTATATTTTACTTTTTTTCCTGACTGATCTTTTTACATTTACTTCAAATACTTTTGCAACCTCTCTCCATACCGAATGGATTATTCAATAGTAGTATGAAATAAATACAAACTGTCTTTTCAAAACTTGCGCAAAATAGTACAATATTTTTTAAAAAATATTAAAAGTGAAAATTATTTTGCCTTTTTAAAAAAAATTTTATAAACCGAAAATCTATTACATACGTAACAGTTGCTTCTCTTCGAAGACTCTAACGGAAATCAGGCAATACTTAAGATTTTAAGAAATGCTTCCTATGTTGAATAATTTATCACAGTTCGCAAAAACTTGTAATATAGGGGAAAGTTGTAATAAATTTTGTTTCCTATGGGGTTTGTTTTCGTTTTCTTCCATTTTAGAAGGTACGACTAATGTAAACTCTGTAAGATGAAAGTCAATACTCCAAAAAGGAGTTACCCGAATAAGTGAGATGTTCCCGCTTTGAAAAAAAAACGCTAACAGTTTCATAAGGATGAAATATTTCGCTTAGGAAATAACATTTAACTCAGCAAAAAAAAAATTAATAAGGAGTCAACTCTCCCCTGGCTCTGGAATAAGGTCTTATCCGGCTGGCCATCGATTCCAATGGGATTACATGCTCTATACGTTATATTGGCGCGTTTTAGATAGTGTCAGAGAACTGTTAAAAATACGAGGACAAACAGTAGGAAGGCGTCCTATTGAAATGTAAATACAGTGGTCTATAAAATGAAGGACATTACTGCAGAGCAGAGCTCTGGTCAACATATCACCTTGCTGTAAGAGTGTCACGGATGGCAACTGAAGAAGTCCAACTATCAAATGAAACAACACATCATACCATACCACAATTCCGGGTTCCCTGTGTGGTGGATCACAGCCAAGAGAATATTGTAACGAATTTTGTGTAATAAATGCTTAAAATAGTTTAAATAATTTATATCTGGATGTGTTATGTGTTAATATTACTCTCTGTTGTATTTATTTTTATGTTAAAATTGTTATATTCGCAAGCAATGCCGTTCCTTACATTATAATGGCCATTCTATGGAAACTTAGCGAAATCTTGGCAATAGAGCCAAGTTGGCATCATTTTTGATGACCCTTTTGGCGAGTTCGTGATTCTACAGATTCTTCTGGAGATTGCTGGAGAAATCTACTAATATCCCGATCTATGATGTAAGCAGATTTTTCGAGGAAAATCCGTGAACACCATAAATAGGGAGTCGCGAACCGAAACTGTGTTAGTATTGTTTTGACTAGTGATTAGTTTGGTATTGTCTGGATCCTTGAAGAGTCAACCAGCGATTGGTGATTACTTCGGCTGTTGAGTAGGTCTACCGAGGGTTGCGAATAAGCTTTAACATACTTGTATTTTAGACACTGATATTGTGTCTGAACGCCTTTGAAGTTGTGAGGGCCTTCTGGTATTTATTTTGTGAGTTTTGCTGCTGTGTATCCCGTATTTTCAAGGATTTTTTTTCTATAATAGATTTTCATCGCTCCTGAAGAACTGTTTTACTCTTTGAGACTGATAACATAAAATCCTCGAAACCGGATCTACGTAACAATATCTTACTGTTGCATCTCTATTTATATATCTCTTTTTCTCTCTTCGTTTTCGTAAATTTAGTTTTTCTGATTTGGCAACAAAAGAGTTGTAGATATGACGGCTGATGGAAAAACATCAATAAAAAGCTTACGGTCGAAAATATTTCTCTTCTGTTATTTTTAATCATTTTAAAAGGATGATTCAATTTTAAATAATATTTTCATTTATCCCAAATATTATTCGCGACTAACTCATCTACAAACTGGTGACACTAGCTTAACTAAGAAAAGCGAAACCTCTACTGATCTGTCGTGGCGCCATCTACCCGGGAAAAAAATAGCAACCAAGGGAAAAAAATTCGTCAGATAAACATGACGCAACTCATCCAACACATAAGAAAAAACTGACTGCTCCCATTAACAACTATATCGTTCGTTCGCCTAGCCAACTCTCTGGTAGGGGAGTGTGTAGTGATATAATCTATATAAGCCAGTAACAACCTCCGCACCATGATGATCATTTTGGTGTAGTGGTTAAATTACTCGGTTTCGGATCCAAAGGTCCCGGGTTCTGTCCTACCGGATAAAATGGTCATTACCACTTCCCTGGACGTTTTCGGTAATCATTGGGGCTGAATTTGAAGTGGATCTCATCTCTGAAACCATTTTAATCCTGTACATAGGATTATAGGGCAAATGCATGCAACACAGCTGCAAATGCTTCTGGGGTAATACAGCGGAGAGAGAGGCATTCAGCGAAGTCATCTCAGCTTCATTTTCTGAGTTATCTATCGATGATCCTTACAATCCCTGGTGTCCCGATTACTCCTTGAAATGCTGAGAAGAACTCATCAAGGGCAGCGAACACCAATCGGGCAATCACTCTGCTTTCGAATTCTGTTGTCGCTCTCTGTTGACCTCTACCTTCTGGACATTCTGCGCGGCCATCTTGCACCAATTCCTGCCCAAATCATCGAATGATTGCATCACTCCGTACCAAATGTCGAGCGATCCTGCAAGTAAACTACCCTGTTTCCATTAGTCCATTTGCACGATCTCTTTCCAATGGTGACTGTTGTGAATTAAGGACCGGGAAGTCTGAGTGGGTGGAGCGTGGTTGACACCACCCTTATACCCCACGTGGTCTACCTCGATAAAAACCATATGTAACGGATTCTGTCTCAGTGAAATCTTGAACTTGGCTTCGGCATGACTAAATGTGCTGTTGTTTACTCGTAACTCTTGGCTTCGGTGAACCAGGTGTCGTTGTTTACTAGGATTTTTATCTCGAATATTAGAATTCTCTTTAGTTTCAGCCTAATATATGTAATGATTTAATTTGTTAAAGATTGTTAAGTTTACTGTTGAAAGTTATTGCTGCCTATAAATCCAGGAAAAAGACAATTCTAGGACTCCAGAATATTATTATCTATATATATAAAAGAGAAAAGCGACTGACTGACTGACTGACTGACTGACTGATCACGAAATCTCTGGAACTATTCAACCTACAGACTTGAAATTTGGTAGACATGTTCCTTGATAGAGTAGACATCAGCTAAGAAAGGATTTTCCGAAATTCGAAATCGAAGGGGCGTTACGGGGGGTTAAGGGCTTTAATAATAATTGTTTCCATGTTTAAACTACTTGATGTACAATCATGAAATTGGGTAAGCGGATTCCTTTCAGAGAGTAGAGATCCGCTACAAAATGAGTTTGCTGAAAATCGATCCCCAAGTGGCGTTGCAGGGGCTTAGGGGGCGTTATAGATAATTATTTCCATTTTTAAACTATTTGACGCACTGTCTTTAAATTTGATATATATAGATTCCTTTCGTAGAATAATGATCAGTTACAAAACGGGTTTTGTGAAAACAGATTTCTAAGTGGCGTTGCGGGGGATTAAGGGGCGTAATAGATAAATATATCCGTTTTTAAACTACTTCACCTACCTGCTTGAAAATTGGTAGGTAAGTTTCTTTCCTGGAGTAAATATCCGCTACAAAATGGGTTTTGGGAAAATTGACCCCCAAGGGGTGTTGCGGGGGCGGGGGTTTAAGGGGCGTTATAAATTCCTATTTTTAAGTTATTAGACGTACAGTCTTGAAACTTAGTAAGCAGATTCCTCTCATAGGGTAGAGATACGCTAAAAATGGGCTTCGTGAAAATTGCCCCCAAGTGGCGTTGAGGGGACTTAAGGGGCGTTATAGATAATTATTTCCATTTTTAAACTATTAGACGCACAGTCTTTATATTTGATAAAGAGATTTCTTTCATAGAGTAGAGATCAACTATAAGAAGGTTTTGTGAAAACAGACCTCTAAGTGGCGTTGCAGGGGAATAAGTGGCGTAAGAGATGAATATTTTCGTTTTTAAACTATTTGACCTAACTGCTTGAAAATTGGTAGAAATGTTTCTTTCATGGAGTAAATATCCGCTACAAAACGGGTTTGGAGAAAATTGACCCCCAAGGGGTGTTGCGGGGGGTTAAGAGCAGATATAAATAATTATTTCTTTTTTTAAACTATTAGACTCACAGTCTTGAAATTTGGTTAGCAGATTCCTCTCATAGAATAGAAATACACTGCAAAATGTGTTTTGTGAAAATCGACCCCTAGGTGGTGTTGCGGGGATTCAAGGGGCGTTATTGATAATTTTTTTGCATTTTTAATTAATTGGACGCACAGTCTTCAAATTTTGCTAAGCAGATTCCTTTCATAGAGTGCAATTCCCCTACAAAATGGGTTTTGTGAAAACAGACCCAGAAGTGGCGTTGCGGGGGCTCAAGTGGCGTTATAGACAATTATCCCCATTTTTAAACTGTTAGACGTACAGTCTTGAAATTTGATAAGCAGATTCCTTTCGTAAAGTAGAGAACCGCTACAAAATGGGTTTCGCGAATATCAACTACCAAGTTTAATTTCGGGAGATTAAGAGGCGTAATCGATAAATATTTCCATTTTTAAACTACTTGATCATCCTGCTTGAAAATTGGTAGGCATGTTCCTTTCATGAAATAGAGTTCCTCTAACAAAGAGTAAAATGAAAATTGACCCCCAAAGATGTTTGCGAGGGGTCAAGAGGAGTTACAGAAAAAAATTCCTGTTTTTAATTGTTAGACCCATATACTTGAAATTTGTTAAGCATGTTTCTTTTGTTGAATAGGGATCCACTAAGAATAAATTTTAAGCAAATCAAGTTCTGGGCGGTTGCAGGGGGTTACTGGGACGTATTGACAAAAAAAATTACTTCTTTCGAGCTACAAGGACTATAATAATGAAATTTGGTTTGCATTTTTCTTTTGTTTAATTGAAATCCGCTAAGAGCGGTAATTTTGGAAAACGGCTTTCAACGGGATTACGGGGATATTTATAGTAAAACTTTTGCTTTTTTCTGTTAGATTTAGACTTGAAATTTGGCTTGCATGTTCAATTTACGGAGTAGAGATCCACCGAAAATTGGTTTTGCGGGAATCCACTTGGTTTTGAGTTACGAAAGCATCATTCTATGCTTCAATTTTAGAGATTTTTAGAAAATACAAATTAGATGAGTTGTGCCCTTTTTTTTTATCAACAAGCGGCAGTTACAGGTATAAGTATATTTTTCAATTCAATCGAATTCTTAATGCTAGGACTTAGATATCAATAATTTATACATATATATAAGCAGTAAAAATTTATAAAACATCATGAAATACCCAGCGAAGCGGGCGGGTAACAGCTAGTTATTTTATAACACCACACACACGCATCAGTATATTTATTACAGTGACATCAGCTCATACCGTTTCGTGAATCCATCTACAAGACATTGGTACAATCCACATGAGGGGATGGAAGTGAAAGTTATCCCAAAGAGTATTGGAGTACTTAATACTCCTTCAGGATGCTCTGTTGTAACACGCTGCAGCTCCAGAGAGTCATAAGTTGTTAAAAGTTTATCCTTTGGGAAAATTTGTGCACGAAATTTCATCCTTTTCGAATAGCTATTCTTGGTGCATCACCTTTTATGTTATAGAAATTGTATGCTTACTTATTCATGCATATCGTAGAGGATCAAATTGTGCGTGCGTGATTTAAACATGCATTTTCCTGAAAATGTAAGACCTTACCTGCGCAGAGGTATCCATCGAAAACATAGCCATCGTAACAAGTACATTCTTTCTCACCGTTGTTGAATTCACAGTATCCACCCTCACCACAGTTGCATTCTGTCAACAAATATATATATATATAAAATTAACTCCTTTCATATGTATACAGTGCTTAAAACAGATAGAAATATTATTTTTGAACAACATTTTTCAAATTTGAGAGTTTATACAATGAAATCACAGAAAAAAAATTACTGACCTGTACATACGCCATCTTTTTCAGCAAAACCATCTTCACAGTAACAGTTTTTCTCTCCGTTTTCAAACTCGCATTTGCTGTTTTCCCCACAGACACATTCTGCAAAAACACAATATCAAAAACACGCTTAATGAAATACGCAGGAACTATGATAATGTAATTTTTGTTAAGCAAATTGATACACACAAATTTGTATTAAACAAACTTTGGTACTTACATACCAATCGCAACCATGTTAGCAATCTTAGTGATACTTCGTTTTGGCAACATTGAATAAAACAGCACGAATTCTGAAAACAGAATACGCTGACGAGAATATGGATGGCGTGGATATGGAAAATAATAAGTAGTTATAAATAAATAATAATCAATAAACTAAAAGAATAACTAATTTTTACTATTTAGTTTTATTATTTTTTGTTATTATTATTGATTATCAAATATAACTAATGTAATATTATTATGTATTATATTAAATTATAATATTATGTATTATATTAATTATAAAAATAATATATTACAATAATAATTATTATAAAAATTATAAAATATAATTATTATATATTATAATAATTATAAAAATAATATAATATAAATATATAATATAATATAAATAATAATAAATAATAATAATAAAGTAAAAAAAATTAAATAATAAAAACTAGTTATTTTTCTTTTGATTATTAATATTATATATATATATTATCCATTTTATTATTTTTTGTTATTATTATTGATTATTAAATACAACCAATATAATATTATTATGTATTATATTAAATTATAATATTATATATTATATTAATTATAAAAATAATATATTATAATTATTATTATAATAATTATAAAAATAATATAATATAAATAATAATAAGAATAAAGTAAAAAAATTAAGTAAAAAAATTAAATAATAAAAATTAGTTATTTTTTTTATTGTAATATTATACATATATATACTTTTACTATTACTATTATAATATATAATAATAATTATATATGTCATTAAATTATTATTGCAAATTTTATTATTGGAGAATTCTGTGAATTGCAGTTTCGCATTTTAGTATTCGAGCTTGCCACATCAACGAACGATTAGGCTTAGAATGGTTGCAAGCGGAAAACATAGAACGAAACACAGGGTTGCCAAGCCAGCGGGTACGACACGTGCGAAATAGGGGTTGCCAATTGGGTGAGTTATTTTGAAAGTTGATATGGTTGCGAAAGTATGTAAGTACAAAAAACTTTCTAGACAAGTCAAAAACGTCTTAAAATTTAGAGCTAGGCGAAATTCGACCTTTACTTCGAGCCAAGAAGTTTTTCTTTACTTCAATGATTTTCAGACGTGAACCTATCTTGCTGTATGTGGCAACAGCTTCAAATTTTAAAAATGCACCATGGCACCATCTAGATGCAATTTTAAAACTGTCACAAAGCGGTGCACAAAAGTAAAAATGTACCATTAATCCGTAAAATAACATTAGTTATTCCTCTACAGCTGATAGTTTGTGTTAAGAAATTTAGAGGACATCTTTAGATGAAATCATTTATATTTTTACAAAACCATAAGGTTTGGACAAAATGCTTCACCGGATTACATTCTGTGAAGCATCAGACTTTCTAAGGGGGACTTAAGACCCCTTTCCCTGTTAAAGATATTGGGGGGGGGAGCAGTACCCTTCTGGAGCTGATCTGAACGTTCGAGTTTAAGAAACAACAACATATCATATTTTGAAAATTCTTGAGAAATGTGAATGTGTTGATAGAAGGACTTACCTACGCATGTGCCGTCTTTGTCAGCATATCCAGGTTTGCAAACGCATTTCTTATCGTATTGAACTGTTCCAGTTTCTTTATTGAAAACTTCCACGAAAATGCATTCACCGTTCTTTCCACAATAACATGCTAAATGAAAAAAGTAGGACAAAATTTTAAACAAAAATTTCTACACAAACACATGCATATGATTCTCCATTAAAATTTTCTTAAGATAAATTTTCTTTAAATTATCATAGTCTTGAACCGCTATAATTAATTCTTTTGGTTTACCCACGGAACGAGAAATATCATTTTTTTTTCTAATGTGGCTGCGGACTGGTGCTTTACCATTGCAGACCTAGTACATTCCCTTTGAGCTGGTATCTCTTTTTATTGTGGCACCATATACCAATCACCGCAAGTAATTTTGACGTCCAGTTTCCTTCCCAGAGAGAGGCACCTGAGCTCTGACGATACGAAATCGTACAAAGGAATTTAATTTTGCCAAGAACACCCAAGCCACACACAAGCCCTCAAGGGTTCTTAAACGTGCAGCATAATCATACGATATGGATGCTGTCAATTTTCTGCATTATGAAAATCCACCGACTAGGGCAGAAATCGAACCTTGGGTGTACAAGGCCAACGTCAAACCAACTACTCCACCCAGCCGGCACGGGAATTATCATTTAAACCACAACTTTTTCTCCTCAAAAACTGCCATCTGGACACATTTCAAAGTAATATGACGCAATATTGTATTATCCAATTGTTCTGACCAATCAAGCTATTCCTTAGCGGAAATCATATGATTACGGAACATCCTGTACGTAAGCTTGAGACGGATCTATACGCGTCATTTTTCCATTAATCCTCTTGGGGAAACTTTGAGGCTAGCATTCACGTTAATTCACAGCCTCTCAAGAAGAAACCATGATATTTAAATTGTTCAGAAATATAGAAGGAGCCGGGGGGCTGTAGCCTTGATACGTAAGTGCGAACATTAGAATATTTCATTCACAAATATAGCGCGAGTTAAGGAAGTAATTGCTAAGAGATTAAATTATTAGATTGAAGATCTAAGTTAGATGAAATTAGATTAGGTTCATTAGCGCTTGTTCTCCTTGTCTAGTTCACGTAGTTATACATTGAGGATAGATAGCTCGCTTTATATATCACTCCTAGGTTTGCCTTTTGTAGTTTCACTTGTGATTGCTTAAGTGTGTTTGAAGAGAAATAAAATAATAGTTATTATGGAAGTTGCTGGTGATTATTTGTTTCCCCCCACACCTTTAGGTAGGCAAGACGTAGAGAGAGGGGTGCCGAATAGGCCGACACCCCCCCCCCAAGCTGAGAGGTATGGAATGTAAGAAAAATGTGTGTGTGTGTGCGTGTGCGTGCGTGTGTGTGTGTGTGTGTGTGTGTGTGTGTGTGTGGTGTGTGTGTGTGTGTGTGTGTGTGTGTGTGTGTGTGTGTGTTGTGTGTGTGTGTGTGTGTGTGTGTGTGTGTGTGTGTGTGTGTGTGTGTGTGTGTGTGTGTGTGTGTCCATTTTCATATGCCTGTGTATGCTTCTGTTGCTTTTCGTTCTTTGCTTTGTCTTCGTCTATAAAATGTGGAAACTATATTTAAAACAGAACTCTTTAATTAACCGACTACCACCAAATAGTGTCCAAGCAACATTAATTCCAGTGAAAACACATTTGTGTGTGTAATGTAACAATGAGATGGTATTCATTGTGGGAATTAAAAATCGGAATATTGATCACATCATTTTTTTTATTTAATTTTATCATTCATTTTATCAGATTCACCTTGAACGTGCTCTTAGCTCAAGCTCAGAAATACTAGAGAAGGAACTATTTGTTTGCCAGATTTAAATATTCAAGGGAAAAAACAAAGGAAAATATAGCATGAAAAATATAATCACGCGTTCAAGTAACGGGGGAAGGAAAGTTATTTTTAGAAATTACATCAGTATTTCGGGGAAATTTTAAACTGCTTAGTAGTACGGCACTTGTTAGATATAAACATATTCTTTTCATAGGAGTTCCAAGTGTGGCTCTGCCAATCTGCCAAAATATGGGTTTAGGTGGGCTAAAATATGAGTAATAGGCATAGTGAGGGAGGGTAACGCATTCCCATGGCCGAGGTATCCAACACATTTTGTTCTATGCAAGGGACGAAATGTGTTGTATAACGTTTAAAGAAATTTGAATACTATCTTGGTAGTACGAATCACTCCTGTTCTGCCAACACAATGCCTATTACATCGTAATGACCCATATTCACACAAATTGTGATGCAAATTAGCAGACATCCGGAGCATCTCCCTGAGGGGACCTTTTGTGATATAATCTTTCTACTGCTTGTGTATTTCCTTCTGTCAGACAGCTCGTTTGTAAAACGTTCCATACTCTTCTGTGGGTGATGACAGCTCAAATGACTGCTGTAATGCAGGTCTGTTTCCTTAAATGCTCTTGTGAACAACGCTACCTCGCGCCGGAGGGTGTAAACCTCTCGCTATTTTTTCCTTCGAAATATAGTAAATTGTGTACAGTTTTTATCTGAGAATTAAAACTTTCATTTTGGTGTAAAGTCTGTAGAATTCGAATACCTATTTGAATAAATTACAAAGTGTCTGGGAATAAAAAAACCAACAAAAGGATTTCTGTGAGATAAAACAGGAGTAGATTGAGTATTAACGTTGCATTTCGAAGCTAACGACACATTTTCCTGCTGTCATTCGAAAACAATTGAACGAAAGTGAAAGTGAACAAGGAGTTTAAGAGTATTTTACTATACCTTATTTTACGTCTCCTGGCCTGATATAACAAAAAATTGGGTGATTCCGTGATTTGAAACTTTCTAAACAATAGCAGAATATTAGATTCCAGACTGAAACAAAGAAATCTATCAGATCAGATTTCCATGTTTACAATAAAAGATGTGACTTTGTCAGAATTTGTATAGATGAAAATTTCAGAGTGTTTTTGCACAGATTTGAATGATTTAATGAACAAATGCTTGGTAGCATAATTCTAAGGTATGATGAATTATTAAAGATTCATCTAAATCTAGTTTAAAAGGAGTGGTGCCGCATATAACAACAACAAACTTCAACGACACTGCCTTCCTCTCATGCACAGTTAATGTATATACGTTAAACTTTTCAAAATATGCCTATTAGAGTAGATCGCGGTATATGGTGAAGAAAAAATGTTATTAATCGAAAATGCGGAAAAGATAACGTTCTATGGAACAAAGCAGGGATGGGCCTTAAGAAGATCGAGATCCACCACCAAGACATTTTGGGGGCCTTTACTAAGATCTAAGACGCGCAAATTTAGGGAACACCGACGCCAGCTAGACAGGAGAATTGTCTTTTCACAATCGGTGGGACTTCGATGACTTGAGCAAATAATTTGATAAATGTGCAGTCAGCAAATGTACTTTTATCGTAAGCACACGGTGATGCTTAACACATTCAATACCACTCAGGGGGGGGAAAGCGATCATTGCGATGCCAGCTGTATAAATACGCCCATTGAAGGGGGAATAAATGTTGATGGAGATAGCACGAAATTGGCTTCTGAGACATCATTCCACACCCCTTACTTCAATGGGATATGGTTCGTGTTAGTGCCATGCCCCGCGATGGCGTGGGACTCGATAGCGAACGAATTAAGTGCACACGTCGGTTTCAGATTCATCGGTTCACATGTGCTCTCTGCGCGCTGCATTGAATACGTCCACGCTCTAGCACTCGCTCCTAGTGGTTCGAGCATTCAGCTACACAATTTTGTTTACACTCGTGTTTTTACAGCAAAAACAATGATGTGTTATTCCAAAAGAGGGGTATAAATGTTATAAACTAGTGTTAAGAAAAGAGAACTTATAATTTTAATACAGAATTTCCACATCTACGCCACTGGGTGGACCGTAAAACCTTAGAACAGTTAGAAGCAACCTGTACACTGGAAAAATCCACCCACCCCTGGTATGGAGATTAGGAGAAAAATAAGTAAACAAAATAACTTCAAAAACTTTTGTTGTTGTTGTTTCTTATCCCACTTGACCGACAGAAACATCTAGACCAAGTCCATGAACCCGTGCGTTTTTAGGCATTCAAGAACTGTAGCTGGACTTGAGAGCAGCTGGCTCTTATGGCATCCAATACAAGCGAAGTTGTGGGCAGGAGCGGCTTGGTTCACATTGCATTTCGAACAAGAAGGGTAAACTTTAAGACTATCCACATGCCGTTGAGCTCGAGTATGTCCACTTCGTAGTCTCAAAAACTTTTACAACATTTCATAACCTACCTCTATCTTCCTGCGCCCTCAAATCAATCCGATCCAATCTTTTTTCCGTCTACCGCTTAATCGTGCTCTGAAATTTCAACACTAAGGTTTTCTTAATAAAAGAGTTTAATGCTAAAGAAGCTGTTAAATTGTGTACCTGGATTGTTTTTTTTCCCTCTTAACTATTTGGTAGGTGTCCCTTCATTGCAATAAATGTTAAAAAGTACTAATATGCTTTTTTCCCATTAATAAAAATTACTTTCGCTTATACCATTAAAAAAAATTCAGATTTATGTACCTAAACTTCGTTTCCCTTTTGAGGCAGTACTTATAAGATAAAAATAAATTTTTTATTCCATTTTTTCCTTTATTTATGCACAATAGAACATCTTTTCCGCATCGGTAGGGTTTAAAAATTCTGAAAAAAACAACAACCTTTTTTTGATTTATCCTAGTGATTATGTTGGAGGAAAGTGTCAAATACGCAGATCATGATTGACATATCTGCTGTGATTTCAAAATTGGTGCGATTAACCGGGAGGCTTTCTCCAAACGATAGCGGAACGGTAAGCGGGGATCAGAGCATACATTTCCACCATATACGTTTAACAAGGGCATTAAGCCTCTGAAATGACGGGCGACAACTGTACATTTTTGCTTAGAGAGACTAGAGAAATAGAATATAGCAAAGCTTCAACATACTTTTTTCCTATTCAAACTGATATTAGGCTTTGTATAAAGCCTTATTTTATATAACTTTTTCATGTAACCTTGTGTGTGTGTTTCGAACCTTATTTTATTTATATATTTATTTTATTTAAATGAGTTTTTCTTCTATTATAAAGTGGTGTTATCTGTTTATAAACACATTTCTTACTATTACATTTATAAAACCCTTTGTATCTAGAAAATGCGACATGTTAAAAAATTCAACCCTGATTCAACTGATTCAACCCTCTAGATTTAGCATTCCAAAATAAGTTAATTACTTTTACTAAACAGATGCAAAAGAAAAACTGAAAATTTTATTAACAACATATTTTCCATTAGTTGGATCATCGAAAGGAAATAAAAAATCGTAATTGATTCGATTCATATGACATCATGATCACATTTTAGATGCAATTATGTCTACTTGGTTGTTCAGTTTGTAAATTTCAGGTTTCCAGATACGCTTTCTAAAGAAATTTCTTCTTTTATTTTTTCTTCTGATATAGTAAAAATCGTTCTTTTATGAAATGGGCTCACCAAAACTTAAATCGTGACACTTAACTGGAGGAAAACACACGTGATTGCATTTATCATGTATCTATGACGTCACATGAATTAATGAACTGATTGGCTGGAAACGCGTGGTTGTAGTTATCATGTGACAGTGATGTCATAGAAATTTAGCCTGTGACGGATCTATACGCGGTTCCACTAATCCCTTATTAGATCTTTAAGGTAAATATTTATTTCAACCAACCTTCATCGAGTAAGAGAATGTGATTTATGTAAATGAGGTACATTATATAAATTTGGTTTTCGCGAGTTGGCAAAAAAGTGAGTTGTTGACACGCTGAAGTTGATACGTTGGAGTGGGAAAGTAGGAGTTAACATAAAGTTTGAGAATTAGTTGTTAGTTGAAAATCAGTGGAATTAGTTAAAGATTACAGAGCGTGGAGCCTATGTCATTTGATCAGAAAGTGTCTGGAAGTTTCCAGTGTAGGATCCTATGCATTAAAGGTTCAGGTACTGTGCATTTGATTAAGTAGAAGCTAGTTATTAGTGCGCGACGTAGTTGTAATTGAGCGTATTTAAGCTGTCTTAGATTCAGTTGATGGTCTATAGTAGTATCCCCGTGTTATAGAATCTCACCTCCACACTCAACTATATTTCAGCTACCTTAATTAGAATTCTATTGGGTCTGCTTGATAATTGTTAATAAGGATTAATTAATTAATTAGATTGAAAACATGTCTGTGGATTATTCTGTTTCTCCCACACATCTAGCCGGGTTTACAGGTAGACAAGTGGGTTCTGAGGTAAGAGGGAACCAAACGCTATCACAAACCCATTGTAGTATTTGTAATCTTTGGTTGCCTATTCACACACACACACACAAAATTGACAATATTGCAGCTATTCTTCAGAACAGATTAAATCCTTACCTGCACAATCCTTGCCTTGCACAGAATGTCTGGGAAAGCATAAACATTTCAATTTTCCTCTGTTATCTTTCACGCAGCGGCCATTTTTGCAGGAACAGTCCTCAGCATCTGCGAAGCACAATTCACTTATTATACTCATCCATTTTCAGCTCATAAAAAAACAGATTCAACATATTCTCTGCATTTTTTTAATCCTACTTTTAGTTCACACTCTCCCTATATATATTTATACACCTGGTTCAAGTTTTCAATCGTTAATAACATAGTTTTTATTCATCCACTCAAGTTCAAATACATTTTTTAAAACTTGTAATGGTTGCACTTGATGTTAATACAGTTTTTTCAAATATTAATTCATTAATTCAATCTTATTTTTTAATTTTAAATTTATCCTGCGTTTTTTTTTTGACGGAGTTAGAATTAGCTTCAACAGATGGCGCTCACAGTCGCCACAGGAATACGAATTTCGAGACAAACTGTTTACAGGAGACTCAATCATGCTGGCCTGTATGCCAGAAGACCAGCAGTTTGCATTCCTTTCACGTCTGCACATAAACGCGCTCGTTTGAACTGGAGTTTGAAACATCGACATTGGAGTGTCTGAGATTGGGCCAATGTGATTTTCAGTGACGAGTCCCGGTTTAGTCTGAGTAGTGGTTCTCGGTGGGTAACGATATGGAGAGAACGTGGAACACGTTTTGAACCAAGAAACATAACGGAAAGTCATCATTTTTCATCAAGGAGAATAATGGTATGGGCTGGCATCATGATGGACGGCCGCACAGACCTCCATTTCTTTGACACGGGGTCTGTGACTGCTCAAAGATACAGAGACGAAGTTCTTGAGCCTTATGTTCGCTTGTTTCGAGGTGCTGTCGGTCCTGACTTCATATTCATGGATGATAAGGCGCCATGTCACCGAGCGGTGCTGATGGATGATTTCCTTGAAACTGAAAAGTCGTGGCCTGTGAACTCCCCTGATTTAAATCCTATCGAGCATGTATGGGATATACTCGGTAGACAAATTGCAGCCCTTTCGCACCCACCAAGCTCCGTTACAGAACTGAAGAGAGCTCTCCAAGAAGCTTGGAACCGTTTGAGCACACACCTCATTCATCATCTCATAGCAAGTATGTTAAATCGCTGTGCAGCGTGCCTGGCTGTCAGAGGTGACCACACGCCTTATTAAACTGCAGCATCAGTATTTTATTTAATGTTTTCTTTCATTTTTTCTTTAAAGTGTGCATCCTTGCTATGCTCAGTTTTCTTTCAAACTGATACTTTGGATAATAAAATTAATTATTATCATTCTTTTGATTTTCTTCCTTATTTTATGACCATTTTACACACGCGTATCACGTTTCCCGCCATTCTGATTTATAGTTCCTTCTTTATTCACATAATTATCAATTATGCTTAACTTTTGGACACCAGTGTATATATATCTGACCGCTTATATGAATACTTCATATCCTAGTTGAAGAGTAATTTCATATCAACTAATCCACTTAGCCCAGGCATGTCAAACACGAGGCTGGCCGCAAGATTGCGAAATACATAAATTGCGGTCAACCTTGACTTTTTTTTTCAAAAAAAATTAAATGTCAAACATTTAAGGTTTTTTCGTTTTGAAAATTATTTGAGGTAAAGTTTTCTTTTAAATTTACAACATATTTTTTTTTGTTACTTATTCTTGTATTAAAAGAAATCCTATTTAATTTTATAAATAACCTTTTGATTACAATTTTTTGTTATATTTTACTAAAATATTTCATTTATTTTTACTAAAGGAAATTAATTTTTATGAAATTCTTAAATGCAATTATGCATACTTTTCCCTATTAGCAGCTATTCTACTGTAGAGCAAATTCACAGCAGTGAGAGAGAGCAACTTCTCAGCGGACTGTATATATAAACTGTATTTCTCACACAATTTATGCGGTTACACTAAAAATCCGTATGTTTAACACCATATTACAAGTAATTCCCCCTTCTATGCCACTCTCCTCTCCTTTGTTCCTTTTGGTCAGTGAACTCACACTTCCCTGTGGGCAGAGGGACTGTCAATTAAAACCACGCTCTAGAATTGGAGAATACTAGAAGGGACAGGGCAAACATCCAACAATTTATCGTGTGTGCAACTTCTATTCCTCTTTCTCCTTCTGTCTTTGGAGTGTCCAATCAGCGGTGAGAGGCTAAAATTGTTGTCAGAGCCAGTGTATGTCACAAAATGAAACACAAGACGATCAAAACAAAGAGCAGTTCTTAAACAATCTTTTGCAAATGAAAGGGGATTTTGGTTTTAATTTATATTAATCTAAAAAATTATTTAATTTTTAGAAGAAAACTTCAACTACAATGAGTAAGAAAAACTCAAATGGAGAGAAACATCGTAATTTTCAAGAAAAGTGGGAACTACAATATTTTTGTGTCCAAAACAAGAATAAGATCTTATGTCTGATATGCAAAAACTCTATTTTAGTTGCTAAGGAATATAATCTTAAAAGACACTAAGACACAAATCATAAAACAATCAAAAACGATACTTTTAAAATATTTGTAGATTTAGCAACAGCACTTGCAAGAGATTTAGGTAATGATGCCGAATTTTCCATCTCGATGCTCAGAAAAGGTCTGTTTATTTATGAGGGCAGTGATGAGCCAGTTTAAAAGACCTTCCAGCAAATGAAGACAGCTTTCTTTTTTGTAATTCTTGATCACGAGGTCTCTTCGGTAAATGAAAGATATATTTATTATCTGAGTGATATTCAACATTTTTCTTTCTGTATGAGTATCACAACATTTCTAACGATGAAAGCCTGTATAGACTTAGATATTAAGTTACAGGTAGAGATGGAAGAAAGTATTGTGAACGATATAGACGGCATGCAACTCTTTAATAAAATAACTTCATTCAAAGATATTCTTCCTGGTAAAAAACATCCAATTGTGATAGTAGAAATTATAGTAAAAAATAATCTTATTCCCTGTTTTCCAAATTTTTCTCCAGCAGTAAGAATTGTTTAATCTTAACTGTTTCTGTGGCTTCAAGTAAAAAAAGTTTCTGTAAATTAAAAATTATTTGAGAAATAGTATGACTGTAGAAAAGCTTTCGGATGTGACCATGATCTCTACTGAATCCGAAATCTCTGAAAAAAATTATTTCACCAAAATTGCTGACATATTTGCTTTTCAGAAAGCCAGAAAAGAGGTTTTTTTAATGTTAATTATTAGGTAGTCTTCATAGAAGGACTGATTTACACTGATATTCAAAATTAAGAAAATTTGCCTATTTTGTCGAATTTCATGAAAAAATAGTGAATGAAATCTAAAAATGCTGCTTCAAAATAAAAATGTAAATCTTGTACGCTAAATATGTTAGCATATACACTCTTTTGCAAGAAAATCGAAGCTCCGTGAAGAAAGTGGTTGTTTTTAATGAAATTAATATATGTACAGCTCATACATACAGATGAAAAGGTGATAAAAATATCGGCCTGGTATTATCTTGTTAGAAACTGGCCACCTGATGACGTGCCAATAAGGATAATACAATCGGCCACAAGATGGTATCAACATATCGTTGAGCTGTTAAAAATGTATGGAGGTTGATTATAGATGACCTGCTGCGTATGGGATAATATCCCACTCTGTAACACCTGGGATTATGTCTTTATTCCTTTGTAAGACAAAGGCTGGTTGAGACCACTGGCCCAGGTCTCTTCAAATACGAAGACGATGGCATCTGCTTCAAGCGTCATTCATCATCAAACACTATGCGATGCCAGTCCAATGACTGCGATCATTGGATGCGACACCACTCCAGACGATTCCGCCGATTTTGGGAGGTCAAAGGCAGACGTCTTAAAAGCCGCTGTGAGCGTAACTCCGCCTCAGCCAAGCTCCGTGAAATGGTGGAAGGTACCACGAGGGTAGTGAAGTGTCTGTAATACGTTGAATAGTAGACAATGATACCACTGGAGTAGTTAAAAGCCTGTCGAAAAATCATCCAATCTTGCCTCTTATTTCTGCATATTGGCCTTCCTGAGCGTTTATTTCATCGCTGCCAGCACCTTTGCACAGCTTTGTGTCTGTACGTTACAGGGGACGACTTATTGCTCGGTATGACGATCCAGCTTCACGCATTCCGACAATGCGACCACGTTTGAAGTCATTCAATTGACTATAAAGTCTTCAAAAACGTCGTGATGGCATTATTCATGTTTTCTTCAGGGAATCGCAAAGGCGAAAACGAAAAAAGGTAAATTTTCCGCTTCTAATTATCGGTTCTATATTTTGCTCAGCAGAAATGTGCCCTACGACCTTAATTCATGTTCATTGGCCTTGAAAATTTGATCATTTGCATGTTCGATGAAGATCTCTTTGCCTACGAAATTTCATCACAATCGGAGAACTCCTTATTGGTGCTTCGACTTCTTTTTCAAAAGAGTGTATGTATGTGCGGGTGGAGCTAGTCGAGGAAAAGGATGTGTAAGTGCACGTTCTAAAATATACATATCTCTCTCGTTCCCTTTCACAACTTGTCAAATTTCTTGGGTGTTTTTCGAAGTAATCGGGTAAATCAAAATTCACACAATAAAAAGGAGTAACTACCAACGTGTGTGTTTAGATGACGGAAGAATGTGGCAAATTGTGTGTAGACTAGCTATAGAGAAGTCTCAAATCTAGATTGTAGATAATTTTTAACGCTCAGTATCATGTTCAACTTATGGAAATAGTTTCAGGATACCGGATGCGTCGAGAGAAAGCCTGGTCAAGTTTGTTCAAGAGCCATGACGTCCAGAGAAGATCGCCATTTGTCCATTGTAGTGAGTAGTAACAGGGATGCTACAGTTTCTCGGTTATCTCGTAAATTGTATGCGAATACAAACTTCAAGGGTGACTGTTTCCAGAAGATTTCGTGAGAGAGGGCGTTTGCAAGAAAACTTGTTGTTTGTGCCCCGTCAGCTCTGAGAAAAGAAGAGTCTGTTTAAAATGAAGCGGAGATCTTAGAGATGGAGCATAATCAATGGGTGACCGTTTTCTTCACTGATGTGTTCCGGTTCAGCCTAATCAGTGATTCTCGCAGTACTTTAATAAGAAGAGAACCAACGACCACACACACACTACCACTGTCCGAAAAATTGACGATTACGACAAAGGAGGCTTGATGATCTGGAAAGGTATCGCATTAGATTGTCGCTCATATACAAATGTCTTTGAAAGAGACATTGGGACTGCTGCAGGATTAGTTGGCTCTAATTAGGGCGGGATTAGTTGGCGAGCAGTTGTCTCTAATTTCATTTTAATGGATGATAACGTGAGGTCACATTTCTGGAAAGTGAGGATGTTCTCCGGGTGGATTGGCTATTCAGATCTCCAAACATCAACCCTATGTAGCATGCCTGGGATGCTCTAAGGAGGGAAATTGCAACTCAGAACCTCCCTTCAAGGCCTAATAACTCGATGCATAACGAGTGGAACCATTTACCACAGAAACTCATTAACTCCCTTATTTTTAATGTAAAATCATGATGCGAGGCCTGTATATCTTCAAGAGGGAACCATGCCTCCTATTAACTCCATATTTTGTTCTATTCTGCATCCGCTTTTATACCTTCCGACACCGATGAGTGTTTCGCTCGATCTTGTGTGTGTATTATAAATATTGAAGGGTTATTATTTGTATTATATCAAACCTTTGCATAAGCCAAATTTCATTTAAATCTTCCCAGAAGCTCTAGAGATAATCGACCAAAACTAAAAATGCTCTCAATTTTAAACACTTGTGAATATATTTTTCGTTTCACGGGATTTATGCTTAGTATTTTTAAATCATTAGATTATATTTCCTACGTAAATACTGTTGCTTAGTATATCTAATTATAAAATGTCTATTTTTATTTTAAAGGTAATATTTTTTATTTGTTTATTATTTTGTTAAAGTATTTTTTCGTTATTATAAGCTACTAGTTGGTCAAAAAATAAAGTTTTGCACTTCAAATTTTATTTACATTTTTATTAATGTTTCACTTTTTACAGTTATACAAATAGAGTAGTTTATAACATCAACTTTGAGTATAAATCAAAGCATGAAAAATTCTCTAGAGGGGCGGCACATTAGGTCTTTGCACGCGGGCGGCCAACACCCAAGGATCAGCCCTTTCACTGATATTCCCAAACTTACAATACCTTTCCAAATTCTTTTTCCCTGTTCGAAAGTCAGACGTACTTGAGCCATGGTTTCTCTTTACCTTCTAAGACACTAGCACCATCTGTCGCAGAACTATTGTTGGACACTCCGAAACACTAATGGCTGCTGTTAATGCCAACTCTTACAACTTACCCCAAAAGGCAATGCGATCTCAAGCTTCATATTACCCAGTCTTAAAGTGTGTATACATTTTTTGATCCCCCCTGTATATAACTATTAATGTTTTCAATATCTTTCTTATTTTTTTCGTTTTTCCAGATAATCGTATGTACTCTGTCTTTATCTACCGTACCTGGAAAATTTTATGAAATTTTATGAAGTTATCTGCATTGAAATCTCAAGCTTCCTAAGAGAATATCATCCTATTATGTTTATGTGCGGGTTGTGTATTATGCCCTGCACAGAACGCCGTCAGTGGGTAACTCAAGAGGCAAAATAATGATCAATACAAATATTCACTACGTTGTCAGCTCTATTTGTAACTATAATATTCTACAAACTTCACGTAATAAATAAATAAAAATAGTTGGATTATAGAAGTAATATTTGTACGTCAATAGAAGCAGATTATTCAAACACAGATTCAAATATTTACCTCTGAAATGTCAATTCAAAGGAAAATTTTGCGAAAAAATAAATAATATAAGCTTCACTGAAATAGATGAAAATTCTGAGTATGAGGATGGAACATAGGATTTATTAGACTGTGAGCAATTCGGCATAGATACTGTGGAAGAGAACATTGCGAATACGTGTAGAGGACGAAACATAATGAGCTGGTTCACTAGTTCCGCAGACGAATGTAAAAGAGATAGGGAAAAACCAGAACATATTGAGCCTTCAATTGATGGAACTTTTTGGCAACCAATTCAAGAAGGTTTTGAACCTGGAAGATTCCTTCTTTATACTATTTTCAGAGAAATATCAGGTCGGAGGGAGACGCAATATTATAAAAACCAAAGCAAGGACTGCATTTTCGATAAAACCTGAAAAGAGAGCTGCGATGACGAATAACTTTTAATTTAATTTGTAAACGATATATGTGGGAATCGATTCCTTCACTAGAAAGCAGAACCTTCGTTCCTGATACCCGCTGCAGCCGCAGATTGCAAAGGGATACACTTGGACCGCGTAGGAAAGATGTCTGACTGAGGCTCTCAAAGAGAGACAAAAGAACTGTTAATTATCTGATCACCAGTAGGGGACCAGATATTCCTTAATCCCTCTTGAGCTGTTTGTATATTGACAGACTCTCTCCAACTCTGAAAAACTGAACTGTACCTTTATGTAAATATTTCATAAACCAGTCATACCTCACCTGTCACCAAATAAACGGATATTCTCTTCTTCAGAGGTTGTGTTTGAGTAAACCAACCCAGCACACTCCCTATATATATTTGTGAGTTATCGAAATAAAAATTATAATTTTTCAATTTTTCTTCTTTTTTAAATGTATAAGCTAAAATCTAAAAAAAAAATTTTTTGATTATTTCATGACAATTACTTTGTATATTTTTGTCCACGATAAATTCTAAATTATTTATAATCGCCTGAAATAGAATTCATAACTTATTTACAAAGTGGTCATTTGATCACCATCGGTAGAAATAAGTATTTATAAAATGGCAAGAGGTTTAGTGTTAAGATGACTTAGAACCCTAAAATGACCTAAATATCGTTTTCTTGTATTTTTATTTAGCTATATTTCTTGCATTATTATCTTTAGATTGACCTATTCCTTTTTGTATGTCTGAAAAATAGAAGCTGGAAAAAATTTCAAATGAAAAATGTAAGCAAACAAATTACGCGGATCTTGACCTCACACCTTTTTTACTCGTTTTGATACAAAAAAACCAAGTAATATAAAAAAAATATATCAATTTCTACATAGGTCAACAAAGAAAATTTTTATTTTAGTTACTTTTATTAAATAATTGCAATTGATATAAATATGTATATACATATGACAGAATTACAATATTAAGTGACAAAATAGAAAACGATTGTCCATTTTCCTTTCTATATATGGTGTTGGACTATTTTTGTATTTGTTACTATTTATTCATCAATGAAAAATTTAGCTGTTCTAATAAAATAGTATAGCAAAAAAATAATTCGCAGTAATTAGATCATTCCAGGTGGGATTCGAACCCACGACCTTTGAACTAAAAGTCCAATGCGCTTCAGAGACACAACGAATTCCTTTCTTTCTATATAGGGTATTGGAGTATTATTTTTGTTTGCTAATATTTAATCATTTTTAATGTAAGTAATGAATTAATATTTAAAAAATCTGTATTAACATCAAGTATCATCCACTACAAGTTTAAGAAAATGTATTTGAACTTGAATGGATGAATAGAAAGTATTTAATTAGCGATGAAATACTATAGGGAGATATATATAGGATATATATACTCCCTATATATAGGAAATATATATAGGGAGAGAGCGAATTAATACTAGGAATTGAAAAAGTTATTTAAAAAGTGAAATATTAAGCAAAAAAAAGGTGTTACAAATAAAGGAAAATATTTCTGAAGTATTACATTAATGTAATTTTTATTTCGTTGGAAATATGCGCGTGTAAAAATTTTTAATTAAGGCATTTTGCATTAATAATTTTATAATTTCAGTTCTTATTCACATCTCAGGTTTTCTAAAAATATAATATTTTAATATTATGTGAATCAAAAAACTTAAACATTTCTTCTATGACAGAAAACATTTGCTTCGAGTTTTCTTATACAATTACTCCCTAAAAGGGATCGTTTATTAAATATGTGCTTTGATATAATATGAAAATACTGTTATTTTTAAGAAAAATGTGTAGTTAATATTTTAAAGTGGTATTTTATGTGTTTACTTAAGCTTATATAATAATTTATTTTTTTTTAGAATTATAAACTTTAAAGAATTTTCTCAGTTCGTGTATTTTAGCATTCAAAATGGTTCTCCTTCCACAATTATTTACCAATCACTTCTAGTTTTTTTCCTGTGTGTTATATATAATGCATAAAACAAAAATAGGGATCCATTTTGTGGAAAACAATACTTTTTTTTTAAATTAAAATGTAGGAGATTTTGGCATTTTTGTTGAATTTTAACATATGTATCAACATTTTAATTTTTTTTCCCTCCAAAACTAACTAAGTTATTGTTGAATAGATCCCTAAAGTTGTTGAAAATATTTTTAGATTAATTACAAAAAATTTCAGGTAAAAAAATTATTAAATACAATTTTTAAATTTTAGAAACAGTTTTAGGAAAAATTTTAAAATTGTGTGAATAATATGCATAAAATTTCATCTCATATCATTTTCTTGAATAAAAACATTACTCGAAATGCTAAAATATAACTTTTAAATACGTAAATAAAAAAATCGTTCAAATGGTGCCACACACAAAAGTCCCCTTAATCCAAAATCCTCTTACGGGAAACACTCACCTGCAATTTTAGAAAATAGGTGAAGATATCCGTTGGGATGAGATACATTCAACCCAATTTCATTGGCAGGAGGCTCCTTCTTCAAGAAAAAAGCTGAAGAAACCAAAACCAAGGAAGAAAAAGTCACGCAAAGCAGCATCTTGACAATAAACTAACGTTCTGACGAAAATACCTTAATCCGCATTTCAATGATAAATCTTCAATCTTTACATGTGATAGGGACTCAAAAAGAGATAACATCGCATCCTTTTGTCACCAAGAAGCCGTTCGATAATTTTTGAGCAGTAAATTGAACTTTTTTCGGACCGACATGGAATTTGAATGACAACTCAGATAATGGACACTTGAGATAAAGATTAAGAAATTGAATGTGCTCCTTCAATAAAGCCAGATCCATTGTTAATAAGTGCCTCTCGGATTTCTGTGTAACTTTTGTTTACTTTCACATTTTCGATTTCTTTACTGTCTCGTTTCTTGAAAAGGATATCTGATAGCCGTCAAAACATTCTCAAAAAAAAAAAATATCGTATTGCAACAATTCGATGGAGGTATTCTGTGTCTTTCAAAATGGTGTGTCTGATTTGCATAAGAATGCGTCATTCAAGAATACAAGTGAAGCAAATAATCTCGATATATTTCAACTGAGCAGTTTTGCTATCAATTTTTCTTTTTTACAGTTGCAGGCGATTTTTAAAATTCCATTCACCGGCCTACATACACACAAAAGAAAATCACATTGAATCGATGAAAAAATTAGTTTCAAATTAGTTCTGTGTTCTTTAAGAAAATAAACATGCATTTAAACATTTAGCACGTTCTACGCGCATTGTCCTCTGGAGTTTCTTTACTATTATGTCTGATATGATAACCTCACTTTGTGAAATAACCATGATAAGTGTCATGAGCATTCCTGATGAAGAAGTGTAGTGAAAACAAGAAGGTTGAATGAAATATTTCTTAAATGGGCTGTATTTTGGCAGCTAAGCTCTTACAGACACGGCAAGTCCCCAAGTACAAGAGCCATTTTGTTGGCGACACCATCTAGGGGTGGACCCCGCTACCAAATTTATGAAGCTTGAATGGATTCAATTCAAGCTCTCGTCGGATACTAAATATTGCCGTGATTTATTTTTGCCTTGAGCATGGATGCTGAATGGATCTTTTACATGCTGCATAATCATATGACATGTGTACCTACGGTTTTCGGGCCCAGAAAATTTATCGGCTGCTGTCGGGATCGAATCATCGGGTCGAACTCATCCTTGTGCAGAAGTGACCTGGATATTTGAGGAAATTTTAGAAGTGTCTTTACGGTGAAATGTCTATTCTGCATATAATCTTCGTGTTAATTGCTGCAATTAAACCTTCATCCATCAGAAATGACAGCTCACTTTGTCGTGGATCAAATCCACCCCTCAGACTACCATCTCCCCGTCTACCATTAAATATTTCCGGACGTGTAGGTGGATTTAAAAGATCATGAGACATAATTGCAAATCACTATATTTATTGATTCTTATAATCACAGAAGGATATAAACACACAATTCAAATTTAAGAGAAACGAAACACAGTGGAGTACGAAAAAGGGAATTACTACTAGTGAAACAACAGAATCGTAACTGAATCTATGAAAGCTTAAACACGCACAATTACAGCTAAGCCACGTATGAGTATTCACAATATTTTAAATCACTGACCTTATCTTTTATCATCGGCTGTTCCGTCGTGAAGATATCTTCCTTGCTGACTGGATAGGAGAATGGAGAAGGATCCACACTCTGTAACATGGAATTTTTACCAGCTTTAATCTACTTCTCCCGACGTATCTCCACGCGTAACTGCTATCTACTAATGTCAACAACTACGTGTTGACCTACCGATCTTCAATTCATTTAACTTCACTCTTCGATCTCTTCACTTTACTTAACTCACTAACTCGCGAAACCCGAACTTATATAATATATCTCATTTGCATAAATCACACTTTGGCTCCCGGTGGAGATTGGTTGAAATAAATAACATACTTTAAAGAATATTGAGAAGGTTAGTGTAAGACCGTATAGACCCGTCACAAATTCATTTGTTTGTGTGTGGTGTTAAAAAATAATACAGCAACAGCCCATGAAGGCCAACGCCTACTGTGCCCAATTCAGTTTACGTGAACTTGGGCATTAAGGTGCATGAGCAAATGTCCTGGTCAACTGGAGGACTCAACTTCATAAAAGTACAGGTATCGTGATCCCTGTTTAAATAGAAGTTTAGCTTATTAGTGCGCGCGACGTATTTGATATTGAGCTTGTATAGGTTATCGTGGAATCAGCTGAGGATCCATATTATTATCCCTAGGCTAACGAGTCTCACCTTCGCGCTCTGCTATCTCTTTATCTTAATTAGATCGTTATTGTGCTTGCTTGATATTTTGGTGACAATAAAATAATTAGATTAAATCATGTCTACTGATTATTCAGTTCCCCCCACTCATCTAGCCGGGTCCGAGGGTAGACAAAGGGGATCAGAGGGAAGCAGGAACCAATAAGCATTACAAATTGATCCCACTTTTTGTGATTTTCCTCAACATAACTGGCAATCATCTGAAGAAGGGTGCGATTCACCCTCAGTGTCTGATTAGACTGCTGTTTATATGTGACCATTTTTATGTGGCGTATGTTAAAACTGCAACACAAGTCTTCAAAAATCTCAGATAAGAATTGGGGACCGTTATCACTAATCATTTGAATTGGAGCTCCATAACGCGAAATATAATTTCAAAGAGAGCATTAGCTACTGCCTTAGAGGTACTCTAACTTTTTTCCCGCTGGCCCACATACTTATGACAATTATTTCACGCGGGCCGCATCACGAGGATTAATGGGGGAGGGAAACACTAAAAAAAGCCAAGGCAACATTGGAGCTTTAAAATGTGGAAAATTGATCAAACTTTCGATTACCTTTCATCCATGTCTACGTCTCTTGTTTATATTCTTTGATACAAACAAAGCTGCTATGCAATTTTAAAATATGATGTTTTTTTCTTTAGACACAAATCCTCATTTATTTTTATTTCAAATATTCATTTATCAAGTGCCAAATCATAACAAAGAATTTAAACAGAATTCCAGACTCTCTCTCTCTCTCTCTCTCTGTGCGTGCGGGCGCAAAATGAGTATTGTTTGCTTATAATTCAGTCAGACTTGCCGCGGTGTATTTGTTTTCAAATTTATTAAAATGTTTTTTAATTTTACTAAAAATAAATTAAAAGTAAAAAAGCTTTTTTAAAACAAGCTTTTATTTAAACGCGCTAAAAAGAATAAAATAAATTTTTCTTTAAAACTTTTTTTACTGTCAACTTTTTCCGTCATTACACAATTTATATGATATAAAAGCTCGTCGCGAGATTAAAGTACTCTTATTTACTTAGTTTGAAATTTTTAAAAATTAAAATCAATCAGATCAAGTTTTTTAATTTACTTGTTTATCTGCAGAGGTAAATCTCGCGACAAGCTTTTATATCATATAAATTGTGTAATGACGGAAAAAGTTGATAGTAAAAAAGTTTTAAGGAAAAATTTATTTTATTCTCTTTAGCTCGTTTAAATAAAAGATTGTTTTAAAAAGGTTTTTTTTACTTTTAATTTATTTTTCACTTTTTAGTTATCACTATACAGGTTTCTCAGTATGTTCATCTCATTCAATGCATCATTGTTGCTAGGTGTTTGCCGGTTATTTTCGAACAGTTAGCTAAATGAATTCTCGCAAAAAGGGTACTAGACGAAAAACACAATTTTTTTTTAAATCCGTAATTTTTAAGCAATTTTTTCAATCTTCGTACAGATCTTCGTTAATATTGTCCTACACACGAAAAAAAAATTTCATGAGGTTTTCTTCATAAATGACGAAGTTATTAAATGTTTAATTAAAATTTTGAGTATTTCTTGAAAAATCGTAAAAAAAAGTTTTCGGCATTTTATTTTTTAAATGACTAATTCTAAAAAAGCAAATCATGAGCTGTTTTAGTACGGAATGTCGATACATTTAAACAAAAAAAATTCATACGAAACGATTTAGACATTATTTTCATAATAAATTAAATGTAAAAAAACTTTTTTAAGAACAAGCTTTTATTTAAACGCGCTAAAAAGAATAAAATAAACTTTTCCTTTAAAACTTTTTTTACTATCAACTTATAACGTCATTACACAATTTATATGATATAAAAGCTTGTCGCAATATTTAGGTACTCATATTTACTTAGTTTGAATTTTTAAAAACCAAAATCAATCAGGTCAAGTTATTTATTTTACTTGTTTATCTACACAGGTAAATCTCGCGACAAGCTTTTATATCATATAAATTGTGTAATGACGTTATAAGTTGATAGTAAAAGAATTTTAAAGGAAAAGTTTATTTTATTCTTTTTAGCGCGTTTAAATAAAAGCTTGTTCTTAAAAAAGTTTTTTTACATTTAATTTATTTTTTACTTTTTAGTTATCGCTGGACAGGTTTCTCAGCCTGTTCAACTCATTGAACGCTGGTTCGCCATCCCTGGTTTAGCTGAATTAATTCTCGCAAAATGGTATTAGACTAAAAACACAATTTTTTTAAATCCGTAATTTTTAAGCAATTTTTTCAATCTTCATGCAGATTTTGGCTAACATTGTTCTACACTCGAAAAAAAAAAGGTTTAGTGAGATTATCTTCATAAATGATAAAGTTATTAAATGTTTAATTAAAATTTTGACTATTTTTGAAAAACTTAAAGAATATATTATTTATTTGAAATATTTTGAAGATAAGGTATGTATTTCTCTAACATATTAGAAGAAAATTTTAATTGTTTATTAAAAACTTCAAAAGGCATTTAAATATTTGTATTAATCAATAAAATGCTTAAGACTAAAAACGCATTTTGTAATCAAAAAAGAAAGTTTTATCAAATAATGATAATTTTTTGCTGGACATTGAATATCTTCTACGTAAGAATCAATTTTGTTAATTGCTCAGATCATCTTTAGAAACTTGATTTTGAAAAAATCAATAATTAAATTCAAATAAAATTAACAGATTCTATTTGTAATTAAATTTAAGGACACATGTCGTAGTGTGTGTTTAGATTACTGGTGATAAAATGAGGTATATTTAAATTACTCGTAGGGCTTAAAATTAGAAAATTTCTTAAAAAAATTACTTCATTTTATTGTAAAATTATTTTTTTAATCGAAAATATATTGCATTTCTAGATAATATTTTTCTCTTATTGTTTTCCTAGCGGATTCCTTTTTGATGGGTAAGATACATTAAAAAAATGATCTTTCCGATTCTGTAATTATTTTTTGTCTGAGTTTCATAGATTAAAGATAGATAAATTATTTAAAGAATTTCTTCAATACTCCATCTCAGTTTAACTTGGCAGCGTTGAGAAAGGTATACAATGTACCAATCTACTTGAAAAATAGCTCTACTTTTTTGTTTTGAATTTAAATCCAAGGAAATAGATAGAAAGTTGTAAAAAAATTGCATACGTTGTAGAAATTAGATTGTTTTTACGTTGTAGAAATGTAATTATTTTTTAGACAAAGTTAATTAATACAGTCAATAGCGCAACGTTATGAAATTCCAGTTTGGCTGAAAACCGATTTTCGACGCCAACTTTTGTCATTGTTGTAACAAAAACATTATTACAACAATGCTGACATATCGAAGTTGGCGCCCAAAACTAGTTTAAAGTTTTTAATTAATATCTTTTTAATTAATTGCAATATCGGGATATAAATGATCAAAACATGCATTGTCACCCAAATTAAACGTGTATACAAAATTTTAGCTCTATAGGATGAAGATATCAACTTCAAAATTGAGTTGCAAGATTCCACCCGAACAAATTACATACATACATACATACATACATACATACATACATACATACATACATACATACATTGTATGTTAAATAAAAGCTTTTAATAATAAAATAAAATAATTCTTTTGAGAATTAAAGATCATTTTAATTTTTTTTTTTTGTTTATAAAATTAATAAGTATGTGAATCTTATAATAACCAAATATAGAAAAACTCAAAAGAATCATACTTAAAAGGTAAAAGATATTACACGAAAATGATACAAAATGATCTCAGAATTCACCTGAAAAATCAACTTTTGTGAAAAGAATTGAAATTCTGGGACCATATATACAGCAAGATCAATAATCTGACATTAACAAGACATTTTTTCAACCCGAAGCAAGTTGCAGTTCTACACACACAAGCTAGTTCTAAATTATTACAGAAATTCATAATAAAAGCTTTTCACTCTCTGTTGTTATCAAACACCTCCTTTGAACCTTTATGTATTCTTGTAAAGAAAGATACGGAGCTGTTTTCTTAAGTTTTCAAGAAGAGGTACGAGTAAAAAGCTAGCATAATATAAACAGCAACCTGGTTAGAGTCTTCTTATCTAAAGGGCTATGGTTCTTTGCAGACCTTTTTCTTTTTGCTAAACATGCCAATAATTGAGAAAAATATTTCCCCAGTGCATACATCATTTACTGATAAAAATCAAAATAAAGAAACTTGTTTTTGAAGTTTCTTTTGAAGCAGCTAGAGAAGCTCACATAAAAGTCAATGATTCTTTAAAAAAAATTTAAATCACTGAAGTTTAGTAGATGGTGGCACTTTTCAAAAGCAAGGACATACGTATATACACCGGTCTCCAAAAGTTAAGGAACAACCGGTTTTTTTACGTCTTATTTGCAAATGAATGAATGTAGAAACACCAAATTTGGATGACATGTGTACAAAATAGTTATGTATTGACTGCAAGATAGAAGTTTACATAACAAAAATTCAAAAATGATTTTACAACAAAAAAAGGCAATCTCGCTGGAAAAGTCCATTCTTGGAAAAAATAATAATCACAGTTTTATGTGGTAAAATGTCATAGAAACATAACAGAAATGGGTTTTAATAAGGGATATGCCACCTCTAACTTGAATGCATTGGCGGCATCAAATTTCTATACTGTCAATTAAGTTGTCGGTTACCGAAATGGGAAGCGAAGACCAAACACGGAATAAGCTTTGTTCCAGCTCACCTAAAGACCTTGGAGGAGGACTTAAAGCTGTCTACCAAGATAGTCCCAAAGATGTTCTATCGGATTTAAGTCTGGAAATCAAGCTGGCCATTCCATTCGCTCAAGAGAAAGGGATGAGGGTGTTGTGGAGACAGGAGGATTATATGGTAATAGATCTACGGTAGCACAAACAGAAGGATTAGATGGTAATAGATATAGGGCAGCACAGACAGAAGGATTGGATAGAAGTAGATCAAGGGCAGCAAAGGCAGAAAATGAGAAGGTTAAAAGTTATAGAGCAACAGCACAGATAGAAAATAAGGGTAGCATAGGTGTATCCAGGGAGAAGAGCAATAATGTGGAGGAATGACTAGGTAAACGAAGGAGAAGTGAAGATTCTACTGATTCTTCCACGAGTCAGTCGCAGCATAGTCGCAAAAGGAGGCCGCCAGAGAGGAGAAACTGGAAGAAGCGAATCCTTCCTTTGTCAAAGAAAAAAGAGCAGACTATTAAAAGAAAGCCAAAGAGGAGCCACAAATGGACAAAGAGGAGTATATAAATCTCTTCAAGGCCATCAACAAGGAAGATTAACAGGAGAGAAGGCAAGAACAGTCCCTGTTCATCACGAGGAGCTGTGGCAGCCGAGGAAAGATCTGACCATTCCAGAGAGGTCCAGCCAGGGAGATCAAGTCCTTATGAGCTGCGCAACCAACGTCAGTTCAATGGAAGGCAATAACAATTCAGGAGGAGCTGAGTCCAGCCCTAGCAGTGACATAGAAAGAGAGCAAACAACAAAGGAGTCCATACTGAGCAGAGAAGTCCAGGTATCCAGGATCAATTTATATACCTATATATATATATATTCATTTTTTCATTTTATGGTACTATATATATATATATATATTAATAGGTGGCTGACCCTGATTCTTTAGATCTCTTGAAAATTTATAGAAATCGTATGAAGAAATGGTTTGTTAGTATCTGAGTAATTGTTAGTGATTCAGTAGTGTGCACGGCCAAGGTTTTTTTTTCCTTAGAGGGTTTTTCCTAGGTTTTTGCCCGAATGGGGTGCAATGTAGGGATTTTATGTACAGGAAGTGTCCAATTAAATCAGTATAAATTTATACAAGTTATTTTTTGCGTGTTTTCGTGTATCTGAATTTTAGGCATGAAATGGAGTTAAATTTAAAATCTAGTCGGTAGTTTTTTGATTAGATGTTAAAGTTTTTTTTCACGTAATTTCTACCGGGTCGTTAGGACCCTCATACAAATCACATTCTCTGCACGGAGTGGGTTGTGACGGATCTATCCGCATCCTTCCTATTCTTCCTCTTGGGAAATCTTTGGTCTATCAATTCGAGTTTACTCACAGCCAGAAGCAAACCTGATTATGCAGATTAGGTCGGATATATATAGTCTAGGTTTTCAAGCTAGTGATAGAGAATGTGAGGAGAAGGATAGATTGCTCAGATAATTAGGGCAATTGATTTGATCCTGATATAAGAGAGTCGATACTTAAAGTCTTCTCATAATTCGTACATCTCGTTATTTAACCCACATATTGCTTACATTGAGAATATCTGTTTTAGTATGAATTATTATCATTGTGCTGATGAAGTGTGTGTACAATAAATAGATTTATCTGTTGATATGCAAGTCATCTTTTCCTTCCTCCCACAGCTCTAGGCGGGACTGAGAGAAGATCACAAACCTTATCTATTTTAATTATCTTTTTATTTATATATATATATATATATATATATATCTTGTTCATATTTTCAGTCGTTAATAAAATACTTCCTATTCATCCATTCAAAGTGGGAGTTGACTTAAAAAATACTTTTTTTATATTACTTGTTATTCTGAAAATAAAATCTGCAATATATATATATATATATATATACAGGGTGTCCCAAAACAACCGCATAAACTCTGCACAGCTAAATTCCTCGTTGGGAGTACATAAAAACTGCCCAAAGAAGCATTCCTGTACGATCCGTAGTTTACGAGAAAAATACAAAAAACAAAGTATGACGTCACTTCCGGTGCAAGAAAAACACTTTATTGAACATATCAACAGCAGTATATGCACAATTTAAGGCAGATGTTCAAAATGTCCACCGTGTATGTCGAGGCAGGCTTGAGCACGCCGTGGAATGGTTGTCATCACACGTCGCAGCATCGTGGGTCCACCGAAGTACAAGCAGCATGCCAGACGAGCAACTAAGTCTATTTGTGTTGTCACTACGTCTCGATACACCAGTTCCTTGAGATGGCATGTCGCAGTAGTCGCAAGTACATGTCGCAGTCAAGAACGGAATACATGGCCACCATACGAATAATACCGGTAGCTGCCAGATGCAGCCTTTTAAATACCAGTTCAACGGCTACTTAACGTCATTCCACGGCTCGCGCATGCATGGCGCGACATGCGTGACGAACGTTATATACATTATCGTCTGGAAAGATTTGCAAGTACTGTTGTTGATATGTCCAATAAAGTGTTTTTTTCTTGCACCGGAAGTGAAGTCATGCTTTGTTTTTCGTATTTTTCTCGTAAAGTATGGATCGTACAGGAATGCTTCTTTGGGCAGTTTTTGTGTACTCCCAACGAGGAATCTAGCTGTGCAGAGTTTATGCGGTCGTTTTGGGATACTCTGTATATACATATATCTATGAAATCGCATTAATTGTATCTATTAGAAAGACAGATTTAGATACAGCTAGTGAAATTTAACTTTAATCTTACTTTTAAGCTTTTAGATCGCACCGAGGAAGCTGTGTGACGAAAAGCAGTCGGATCACTATTTAATAAAGTCGCTAAATTCTGAAAAAAATTTCATTATGTTCGTTCAGAGATTCATCTTTCAATCGTAAGGTAATCTCGGTTTCAGTAAAAGTTCGCAAAATAGAAATTCTTAAAACGGCGGTTCAACTGTATATCCATAGCATCAGGTTAGTATTCATGCGAATTATAATTAAAATTAATCCACAATCATTTTCTTAGTGACACAAAAGCCATTGATAAAACTTTGTCTGAAAACTTTAAACATTAAATTTATTAATGTTATCATAAAAAGTTAAATTATCTAAGCTAAACATTAATCAAACATTAAACACAAGACTAACAATCAAAGACAAGAATGCTATAATTAAAAAAACTACATTCTAATGTAGCATATCACTTTAATCCCTCTAACATCGTCCTTTATAGCCGTAATAATGCCCTTCAAGTCAAGTAGATCGCAGTGTCGGCAATAATTGATGTCAACGGAAAGAGATATACTTTACGAGATTAACTTTTAACAAATTAGATGCGGCTTCGGCACCGCAATCTCCTTATGGCGGAAAAGCGTCACATGGGAAATTCCAGGGGAGACAGAACACATTGAAGATATATTTCCAACTAGCATCTTTGCGGAAAAGTATTAATCTTGGTACATAACTATTGTTTTAACTAATGCCTAATTATATTTCTTGTTTCATGAGAAACTTTGCGTTCATTAACGCTACCTTTTTTTGTCTTTTTTGGAAGCCTTCAAAATCGAGACGCATCTGGCTTTTATTCATTGCTTAGTAATCTTACTTGCAGAATAGAAATCAATGCGCATTTCGAAACTATAACCAACCCCGCATTTACTTCGAAAAAATCCGGCAAAAAAAATCAATTTTTTTATTTAAGAATATGGACTGGGCCAAAGGACCTAATGGTGGATCCACCCCCATTGTACACATTATACAACTGTTCATACTCATTGCTCAAATTCTAAAGCTGTAATTTACATTTATAATGTTGCTCTATTTGTTTGTTCTTTTTTTTCACAAAAATTTCGTTCCTCTTCTGTTAAATTCATCACTGAAGCTGTTCACAGCTTCGGTGATCGAGTCACCAAAACTTCACTGGCAAGTGATTGTGTAAGTATTAGCGTCACTCTATTCAGCTACACAAGGCCTTTTGGTGGCGCACCTCGTAATTTTTAATCGCAGGTGACGAGAACGGCGCCTGAGCTACTCCATTGGTTTAGTTCTCAGATTTTGATAAACTAGCAGCTGTTGCTGCTAGCTTCCTGGAAAGTTGAGTACATGGCTCCGTTGATTGTTAATAAGTTTTCGTATGAGACAACGCCTTTCTTTTCACGCAACGATTCTAGTCCAGGCAATCGTTGCGATATTTTTCTGTGATAGCTTGCAATAATGCACTATCACAACCGTATTAGCGACATTGTATGAAATGAAGCTCAGGATTTGCCAATTCTGCACATCCGATTCATACAAAATCGAAGTTGCCAATTTGATGAGTTATCTTGAACATTTTTTTTTTACAATGAGAGAAAACACATTTTAGAACCTTGTTTTGGCCAAAAATAGAAAAAATACTTAATCAATAAGGAATTTTAATTTAATTTTGGATTTTGATCCGAATATTGTACTTTAGCGCGTACATCGACTTATGTTATATTTCTTTTCGAATAGCTGTTTTTTAAAAAAAACATTTTTATCAGTAAAAATACTTATTTATACTTAATCAACAGAAATAATAATAGCATCTTGTGGGAGCATCCATTTTTAGTATTCGTGGAGCAGAACTGGCAAAAGGATGTTCCGTTAGTCGTAGAAGATTTTGGACTACTCGATTTTCTTATATTTGTGTCCCTATGATAACTTAGTATAGGAAAAAAGTTAAAAAAAAAAGAGTAAACTTAGAGAGTAACTTAATAAAAGAAAACCTTGAGAAATATTTAAAACGCTGAAAAGGCAAATATAATTACTGAAACCTAAAAATTTAAGTCAAACTTTACCAATATTCCTCGAAAAATTCCAACACTTCGTAAAGATATATATACTCATGGACAAAAAAATTAGCGTGCCAAGAAATAATTGCGGGATCGTAACGAAACTTGATATGAAGGTACATGTCGGGGATGTAAGCAATGATTAGAAAGGCAGCACATGACTGCGCATTACGTGTAGCTAGCTGATAGAGGGCGTTTAAAGTTGTTCTCCTTAGAGTATAAAACAGATAACCAAAACTTGTTTTAGTGTTCCGAATCGTTTACAAAGGAAGAGCTGAAGTAGACATGCCATTGCGCCGTTTTCGAAGACAATATGAGCACCTGTCGCAGTTTGAGAGAGGGAGTATCATCGGCATGATGGAAGCTGGGCGAACAGCTAGACGAGTAGAACGTCAATTACGCCGCTCTGATTGTGTTGTGAGGAGGTGTTGGGACCAATGGATCCGAGAGATGTCATTTACACGAAGACCAGGCTCAGGACGCGCTCGACAGACCAGTCGTCGAGAATACAGCCACATCGTAAGAAATGCACGCGTACAGCCAACTGATTCCTCGGCCGCCATCCAGGCACAGGTAGCACCTTCACTAAGGGCCCCTGTGTCTTCTCGAACCATACGAAATTGCCTGGCTGAAAGGATATCTGGGATCACGGCGTTCATTCCTTGACGCCCACCCATCGACGCCTCCGTTAGGACTGGTACCACGCACGGGGAAACTGGGATGGCCACGGAATGGAACCAGGTCATCTTTAGCAACGAATCCAGATTCAATCTCAGCAGTGATGGACAATCGTGTGTTCGTGTTGGTGGAGGACCCCCGTGGTGAACGTCTCAATCTTACATTTTGCTTTATATCGACACACCGCTCCCACAGCTGGTGTGATGGTATGGGGTGTCATTGCTTACAATAACATGGTTCACCCTAGTATTGATCCGTGGCACCATGACAGCACAACGGTATGTTCCATGACATCCTGCAAACACATGTGTTGCCACTCATGCAATGGCTCCCAGAAGTCATTTTTCAACAAGACAATGCTCGACCTCATACGGCAAGGGGTGTCACAAGATAGTCTCCGCACTGTTACTACCCTTTCGTGGCCTGCCCAATCCCAGATTTGTCTCCAATCGAGCATATCTGAGATCATTTGGGACGGTGATTTGGGCATCCAACGAGTTTGAATGAACTAGAGGCAAGGTTACAGCAAATATGGAACGAAATATCTCAAGCCATCATATGAACTATTATGTCTCAACGCTTGATCGTATCGCATTATGCATTCGCGCTAGAGGGGGTTTCAACAGGGTATTAAATCCTGCGTTCTTTTGCCTTTTTCTCTGAAATAAATGATCCTTTTTCTTTGATTTTCTAATCATTTATTTATATCAAATGTAGTCATTACGTATGTAAAATTTCGTTTCATTTTGACGACTCCTTCTTAGTGCGCTAATTTTTTGTCTATGAGTGTATAAATTTTCTGATAATAAATATTTTTTAAAACCTACTACTTCAATTATTTAATTTCGGCTACAACTTCCTTCATTAAGCAAATGGCTTTCAAAATAACTGGGGAAGATAATGATATTTTATTAATTGTTATTATAACTATGGTAAAGACAAAATTTATTTCATTCCATAAAGATGAACCAGATTTAGATTCAAATGCTGATTTTGTTTCTTTTTCTTCTGGAGTTGAACTAATTTTTCGTATTTTGAGAACATAATATTTGTTAGAATAATGATATATAAATATTAAAACAAATTGTATAACACATAAAAAACATAAACAGAGCTCAAACGTCCTCCCGTTGGTGTGGTAGTTAGGAGAGGAGGGTGATAGCTCAGGTGTCATCCTTGTCACTTGACCATGGTTCAAAATTACGAGGTCCGTCACCGAAAACCTTTGTGTATCTGAATAATGTGACGTTAATATTCACTCACTCACTTACTCTAAGGTAAATTTCACATCACTAAAATTAATTAATGAACTTCAAAATGTTTCAGAAACCAATAATTAATGTTTTTGTCCAATATCTGATTATTCATTTGAAGACAAAAATTGATGACGTCTTTTGTATTTTACAAATGTAGTGGTACAGTCGGTCGAATAAATAGTTGAGCACCGTGACCCTTTCAAAAAATGATTGAAAATGGAAAACGACCTTTTTGAGTATTCCCTCAAAGCATCTTGAACTTCTTTTCAATATCCATATCGAAAATTTTTCGAATTCCTCCGAAAAATATTTTTGATGGGCGCGAGAAAATTTTTCAGCCCATCCCAGACGAATGATTTAAAACGGGGGGTGATCCACAAATGAAATGGAGATGATTCAAGCTTGGTGTGTCTTGAAAGCAGCGACCCATGAAAGGTAAACATTTCAACGTTGGTGTATCGAGAAAAGACAGAGAATCATTCCATTGCCATTTCACGATATAAAACCTTCCAATCTTGGCGTGTCAAGGAAACACGGAGGTCTCAACTTGCAGCCAGCAGGCGAGTCCGATTTTTTGTGTCAAGTTTTTAAAAAGACGCATTCCAATCTTGGTGGATAATGTGGCCCGAAAAAAGGGGGACACAGTCGACATGCGACTCGGTCCCCCAATTTTCGGATTTTTGAAGATTTTGGCTAAAAACATTTACCGATAAGACTTACAGAATCTGCGAATTTCCAACATTACGCCAAATCCTGAAAAGTCTTAACGAAAACATTTAGCATTTACCTGTTGCCATAAAAATTCTTTTCCGTCAAAACTGCCAGATTTGGAATATTCAATACAAACCCAAACCTGACAGTTTTAACCAAAAACAAAATTTCTAAACTCTTGACTGCATTCAGAAGCACTCTGATTTCTGGCTGCTAGCTGCTCGCCTTTTATATATTCTAGTGGGGTCACGTGAAACGATTCCTATTGGTTGACGCTTTTCAAGCTTGAAACTAATCTTTAACGTATCTTTGTGCATCTTTTTAACACAAGTTTTAAAAGAGAAGCCCTCCAACGTTGGCACCTTCCTTAACCCCAAAAAAGGGGACCGAGTCGACTCTTGTGTCGACTCGGTCCCCTTTTTCTGGGGCCCATGGGCATTTTACAGTTCAATATTTACAGTTTAGTCCAATATTTACAGTTCCATATTTCAATTTTTCTCACTTACTCTACCAAATCAGCCATCTGTCTGTTGCATTCGGCGTGCAGCTTTTTAAAGTTTTGCAGGTATCTGGCAAAACGGTATGGACTTTACCATAGTGCACTCGGAAACGTCAGCATATTCGTGCACCTCATCGTGCAGGTGATCTGGTAGAGCACGATCGTTCAAGTCCTGAAACTTTGGCAAAGTTTCCAAATTTATAGTAAAGAGCCCAGCTGCTCAAAAATTTTACGCTGGTCCGACCCTTTGACAACGATGAGTCCCTGATTTCCTTGCGCCAGGTGGCAAAATTTACCCCTGACGCAAAAGGACAGGTATTCCAGTGGCACAGATCCAGGGATTGTCGCTCTTCAAACTGAGCGCTCGTTAATAAAACGGTTGGCCCGACAGTCTTTCGAGGTGGTGATTAGGTTGGAGTGATCCACCGTAATACAAATTACTTCTGGGTCCTTTCCATCCTCGCGAATGCTGTCGATGGACAATTCGATTGTACAGGCTTGCCTCCATGATGAAATACATTAGCATGGGCGAAGAAGGCTAGTTGAGACATGTTGCTTTGAGAGAACTCTGAGAGAGAATGTCTCTGTCTGCTGATGTCTCGCCTTTTATACTCTTTAGGGTCACGTGAATCGATTCCTTTTGGCTGATACTCTCCAACATTGAAACACTATCCATATCATGAGGCTATATATATATATATATATATATATATATATTGGATTACTGATCCAACATTGAAACACTATCCATATCATGAGATATCTATTGGCTGATTCTATCCAACATTGAAACACTATCCATATCATGAGATACCTATTGACTGATTCTATCCAACATTGAAAACTTTATCTATATCATGAGATACCTATTGACTGATTCTATCCAACAGGACCATGCAAAACTACACGCGCCATCAGGCCCTTTCGATTAAATCTATCCATCCTTGGTAGAAATATTGTGGCCTCTTTTTAGTACAAGTTTTAAAAAGAGAAGCCCTCCAACGTTGGCACTTCCTTAACCCAAAAAAAGGGGACCGAGTCGACTCTTGTGTCGACTCGGTCCCCTTTTTTTGGGCCCAATGACATTTTTACAGTTCAATATTTACAGTTCAAATTTCAATTTTTCTCACTTACTCTACCAGATCAGCCATTTGTCTGTTATATTCGGCCTGCAGCTTGTTTAAAGTTTTGCAGGTATCTGGCAAAACGGTACGACTTTACCATGGTGCACTCTGAAATGTCAGAATATTCCTGCACCTCATTGTGCAGGCGATCTGGTAGAGTACGATCGTTCAAGTCCTGGAACTTTGGCAGAGTCTCCAAGTTGATGGTAAACACTCCCAGCTTTTCAAAAATTGTACGCTGGTCGGTTCCCTTGACCACGATGAGCCTCGATTTCC
>BMAO01016078.1:0-112524 GCA_019973975.1 Trichonephila clavata | reverse complement strand
TTACAGCACGGTCGCCCCCGAGTTACAACGCCGATATGAGACCGGTATTTGGCAGTTACTGACAAAAGAAACAGACGGAGCACAGCATCAGACCTGTCTCGTCAGCTCTTTTCAGCTACCGGTACAACAATTTCAAGGCAGACCGTGTACAGACGCTTAGGGCACATTGGTCTATATGCTCGTAGGCCTGTCAGATGTGTTTCCCTTACCGCAACTCACTGTAACCTGCGATTAACCTGGAGTAGAGAGCATGCATTGTGAACACCGCAACAGTGGTCTTGTGTGATGTTTACCGACGAGTCCAGGTTTAGTTTCCAGTCTGATTCTCGCCGGACTTTCATATGGAGAGCGCCAGGTACCCGTTACCACCAAGAGAACACCATTAAACGACACCGTTACGGTGGTGCAGGATGGCTCGTTTGGGGAGGAATTATTCTTGGTTCCAGAACTGACCTGCATGTTCAGAGTATAACGATGACAGGCCACATGTATCGGGATGTCATTCTGGAACAACATGTACGTTTGTTTCGGGGCGCGATTGTTGCTGAATTTCTGTTTATGGATGACAACGCCAGTCCTCACCGTGCAAACATTGTAGACGAATGCCTTCAAACGGAGGATATCACCCGTATGGATTGGTCAGCATGTTCACCGGACTTGAATCCAATAGAGCATGTGTGGGATATGCTTGAACGACGAATTGCAGCCCGTCATCCCCCTCCCACCTGTCTACCGGAACTTCGGAGGGCATTGCTTGATGAGTGGTGTAATATTCCCCAAGATCAGATTGATAATTCGATACTCAGCATGCGTAGGCGTTGTAAGGCCGTATTTTTGTTGTATTGCATCGTCCGGGAGACATACTCTGTATTAACCATCATACTAAACATGTTATACTGTTTTTTTGTAAATAGGTTTTTTTTGAAATTTGCTCCAGGAAGTAAAAATCGCAATTTTTATTAATTATGTCAAACATATAGCATCTTTTTTGCTCTTTACCTTTTGTTTAATAAATAGACTTTACAAATAAGTCAAATTTATTTTGCTTCTGTCTCTTTCTTTGCCTAAACTTCGTTATCCTTAATTTATGGACATGAGTGTTACATAGTTTAGTTTAAACTAGTATAGTTAGTCTGGTTTTTAGAACAGGAAGTGACCTTACTTTGACTTCCTATAAAAAGAACAATATTGCATGCAACTCTAGGTAAGTTCCTCAAAAGATTAGCCGTTCTGTTAAGATTCCAAGATGCTACAACACTTGTTCTTTGATATCCATAACAATTATAGTTAGCTTTTTTTAATTTGAAAAAGTCTTCATTTTTTAAAAACATCTTTGTTGACACCCTTCATCACATCATTAGGTAGTGACCACGAATTTCAGAATTTTGTTATGTTCATTAACCCGTGGCCAGGGTGTCATAGATTCAAGTCCTAGTGCTACTGAAGACCCACCGTGTAGAGAAGGCCGCTGCACGTCAAATCTATCAAGGCTCAATCTATTCCCGTTGGAGTGTGGGGTAGTAAGGACACATCAGAGATGTGCCAGCTCACGTATTGTCCTCGTCACTTTGTAACGGATCTCTACGCGTCCTGCTAACAACCCTCTTGAGAAATCTTTAGGCTATGAATGACAACAACCCTTTTTGAAGAAGAAACTGGGATATGTGCAGATAAGGTCAGTTATATATAGTATAGGTTTTCTTGCCAGAAATATAGATAGGTGAGAATAGATGATTAGACGAAGTTGCCTGGAGATCAAAATATTAAGAAGGTGAAGATAAGGATAGATATCGGCTAAAGGTGTGGGAGGAAGTGAAGGACGACTCGACATAATACTTTTTAACTATTTATTCAGCACACTAATTATCACAGACACAATTCAATTAATCAGATAGGATGAAGTTTTCCTAGATAAGAGCAGAGTGAATTATGCTACGAAAGGCGCGTTAATTCGGAGAAGACTTCTAATCAATTGATCCACCTTTTATGGATCAATCCCTTACTGTAATACTTGGTTTACACTGTAGTTATGTGACCAATCGTCACTTAAATCTCATTAGCAATTTAAAGCCTGAAACACACTATCAATATAACTAATACCTGATCTGCAATATATTTTCAACCTTAATATTTTAATCTCCAGGCAACTTTCAGTCATCTATTCTTTTCTATCTACATTTCTAGCAAGCCAACCTATACTATATATAACTGCCTTACTCTGTATATCACGGTTTCTTCTCCCAAAAAGATTGTTGTCATTCATAGCCCAAAGATTTCCCAAGAGGTATATTAGAAGGACGCGTATAGATCCATCACAGCTTGGCAGAGGCTCAAAATCAATAGGTCCGCCAAAAATTGTCCTCATGTTGCTTTATAGTGCGACGTTAATATGACTCTTACTCACTAAAACAATATTACATAGCCGTAATATTAAGCCACAAATTGAGCAAAAATCCTTGCTAGATTAGTTAAAATTAACGTGCTTTGAGAAAACTATAAATTTCTCTTAATTTTTTCTGAAGAAAGAAAGAAAAGAAAAAAATCACATACTACTCTAGGCGAGTTATTTCAAAAGATGACCCATTTGGTTAAAATTCCAAAATGGTACATTTGCTATTTTTCTTTACATAACAACTATTGATAATATTTCTACAAAATGACCTGATTACAAAAATCTTGATCGTAAGTGGGTAACTCAAACTAAGCAATAAATTAAAAAAATAAATCTGAAAACATTTTCGTAATACTTTAATGAATTAAACGTTCGAGGTGTTTGTCGACGCTCAAAATCGTTGTCTTTTTGTTGTTGAAAATAATGAAAGCCGAGTCTATTGCACACTTCTTGTAAAATTCAACTAAATCATAAACTATTTAATATTAAATAAGTACAATGCTTCCGTACCAATAAAATAATTCCCATTGTATTTTAAAAAGTACATAGAGTCTAGTACTGAAAGCAGATTTTTGCTGCAGACCAAAGATATTGAATTTTTCTACACATAACATGTAACAGTTCAAGCTCTGAAGTCTCGTAAATGGAATAAATAGAGAATTGCAAAAGCAATTGGAAGTTAATGCAATGGGAGAATATAATATTTTATGGTTTTAAGAATAAGAAAAAGATAATGTGGAGTTCGAGGGCATTGACATTTTCAAGGTTACTTACCCTATTTCTAAGTCAAGGATCCTCCACATAAATTCATTTACCGTTGCACCACATGCAATGTTTATTATCTTGTGTATTTTTGATTACATTTTTAGAGTATAAATGTCTCCATCAATTCATAAGTCACTATGGAGATTGAAAGTGAACTGGATTGATTTGGATGAAATTTTGTGCAAGACATTTGTTAGATAAAATATCCAATTTAAAATTATTATCTCGTGCCCCGTGGCTCTTTTAGGTAGTATGTGTTAGCTTTCAGTTGTTGCCTGCTGTCAGTTGTTTCGCCTCTCGTTAGACTTCTAGCAGGTTGTCTCTGCTCCCTAATTTTTCGTAGCAGCAACCTGACCCATAAAACTTTAAAAAATATCTGAAACAACGAATAGGGTTTCACAGTCACAGGAAGAATCAAGTATTGTGTATATTTATAATAGTTAAAAATACTTTAATATAATATTTGATGCACACTTTCAAATATTTAACTATACAAAAAATATATACCTACACTGTGTATAAAAACGTGTTACAAAGAAAACTTTTTCAGTAGATTGCATTCAACTTGATTGATAGGTGTAGTCATGATAGTCAAGTGGCTATCTTGAGGTCGACGTTGTTTCTGTTTGGGTTAGTATCCCGATGTCATTTAAGATCCGCCGTCCAGAAAGACGTTAAATCTGCCAAGGCTCAAAGTTCGTCTTGTTGTGGGGGGGGGGAGAGGGTACTAGCTCAGGAACTGCTATTTGATCATGGCTTAAAATTCCGTCACCCTCGAGTTACTTTGAAGTGCCACAAAAAATGAGTCGAATCAAGATAAATGTAAATTTAAAGTAAAAAATGGTATCTTATGGGTAGGCAATATTTTCCATCAAGTAAAAAAAAACAACTTACATATAGTAGCTTAAGAAAAATAAGTTGAATTTTGACATTTCGTTCAAGTGAATATATATCTCTATCGAATCATATTATCCACATACTTGAACGCAATCTACACTACTGGTCATTCAAATGCAGCACCGTGATGGATGCCACATGAAATTTTCACCTTGCGCATATAATGATGGAATATGCAAATGACTAGCATTTCAACACAGACGCTCTACATGAGTGCATCCAATAAGCGCTATGTTAAAAGAGAACCGAATACCGTTTTCAAGTACTTTTTGTGGGGTTGTTTTTTGTGAGATGCTTCAGTATACTTTGAATAAAGAATATTAGTTATATTCCAGTATGTTCGACCGAAGAAAAATGTTGCTTAGAGAGGATGTGGATTATCCTTTCAAAACAACCGTAATTATGCAACCAAGCAACAAAGACTCGAATCTGTAATCGATGGAACCAGGATGAAGCAACTGACTGATTTCATTGAATGTACCAACCTCGTCGCACCACTGCACATTATTGGGCATATAGCTATAGTATATTCTGCGTGATGGATCGCTCTATCACATTAGGAGCTATATCGTAATAAATATGAACTCCGTATGTCATCTGCTGTACAATGGAATCTCCGAAAGGATTCCATTGCTGCGATTGCATTGTTTCAATGCCGTGGGTGTTTGCGTCTGTAAAAATGCTTTGCCTGACAGACATGGACAACCGGATGACAGAAATGGTCTGACAGAAAAATCGCTTATGTTTGCGATATCCCAATTATATCGGATTAAAATAGTGAGACACAGCAGTGAGAGGTTGCCTAACTTTTACCTTTTACTTTATCTTATTGATTCCTACAACCGGCAATATAGTTTGGGGTGTTGATGGATTCCACTCCAGTATTCCTTCGTACACATTGTTGATGCAATGATTCATCAGCGCTATATCTGTGAAGCTTTGGAACGTCCCTTACTTGCAGGACTTGAGTGACATTTCAACAGAAAGATGCATGACCACTAGTAGTTTTTTCAACTTTGAACTGTATGTTACTTCTGTAATAAATTTGGATTTGATATCTCTTGCCCTTCTTGGTGCTACATTTTGGATGGTCAGCTATGAATATTACTTGGAACTGCCTATCGAAATGTGTTGTCTCTTGACTATCATGTAATACTAGACAAAGAGTTTTTGATAATCGTGTATTTGAATGTTAATTAATTCAAACGAACTTTTAAGAACTAAATTCAAACAAATAATTTATTTTTCTATAATTTTAAATTGGTTTTTAAAACGAGCATGAAGATATTTCTTTGTACTTTGTCAGGCATGAATAAATTACGACGAGTATTCCGTCCAGCCACATATTTTCTTTATATATACATGATACTGCAAAAATGCAGAGGATTGTAAAATACATCTTTGGGCAACATGAATATGCATGCGAAATAAGTGATGCATTATGACGTTTAAAACACAATCATTTTTACTTAAACACTATTTAGGAGTTTTTTCTTTAAAATTATCACTTTTTATCAAAAATTTAACAATATAAAATATTTTTATATCGGTTATTCTATTTCCACTTTAGCAATAACTTCGACAGAATTTCAAATATATCCTTTACAAAAACTACTTTTGATTTACTTAAAAAAATGTTTTCTACTCTTAAAAAAATGTGATAAACATTTCGTATTTTATTGATGAAATCTGAATGGAAAATAAATTATTTACACTTCTATATATTATATCTGAGATAGTAAAATATACCCTGCGCTAAAATCATCATTTGTACCCTGAGTGGTGACGAAAATGTTTTATACAAAATATCCTCATTCTTTCATGCATAACGCCTATTAAAGTTATCCTACTGATTATCAGAAAATTATGTTGAATGAATGAATAAATAGAGATTATTGTTGTTTTGTTATCGTATTATCGTATCAAATACATTTATGTCATTCAAAATCTCTTGTTTATTAGAACAAAGAATAAATATCAAAGATTAATTTTTCAGATTTATGTATGAAACTGAATGGTTTTCAAAAGTATTGCAAAGAAAAAGGCTATCTGATTTTGAAATAAATGTAAATAGTTTTTTTTAATTAGTAACATACGTAAGCGAATTTTTTTTTTCTTTTTAAATATCGACTTAAAAATGAAAGAGAAAATAAGGTGCGAAGATAAATTCAGCTCAGATGATAATTCTTTTCTTAATTTATTTTCTTTAATTAATCGTTTATGAATATTTAAAAAGGTATTTTAAGATTGCCTCTAAATTTAACAAACTTTAAAGTGTTCAAGTTTACTTAAAATGAGATAAATTAAATTAAATTAGTTGAAACTTAATTTACTTCTAGTCATCCTGTGTTTAAGTATTGCATTATTTTTCTTACAACTATCCCTTTCACTTAAAGCATCCCATTTTTTATAACAAGTTCAAGATAAGTCCTTTCAAAAATCATCAATTTGTTTTTGCTTGTCATATAGGTTTCCTCTTAACCCTTCAACCTCTCTCAATTAAAGTAAATGCAAATACAATTGCAATTGAAACAGCATTTTAATAAAAACCGTGTTATTAAAAATACCACTTAGTATAAAGTTCTACAGTTAGAAACGTACTCACAGATATTTTTTAACATAGACATGAAATATTATAAAAATTTTATAAATAACAGTTAAGGTGACCAATTTTTTTACAATGAAAAGGAGGACAAAAAATTTAAGAAAAAATTGCAACTTAAATATATGAAAGATTTTACTAATTCAAACAAAAATACACTATATGTATTTAATACACTTACACTCATTTTAATTATATATCTGAATGAATATTTTTTATCAAAACATCTTTTTTTAAAGTATCAGAAATTTCGGAGGGAGAAATATTCTTCATATTGAACTTTACGGTAGGTACTACAGTTAAAGTATCAAGATTCAATCGTGATTTCTCACTTGTCCAAAAACCATTGCCAATTGAAAAAACTCTTTCAACTGTTGTATTAGTTCCAGGGCAGCACACCATAAATTCAACAAGAATAACTCAATTTTCAAATGGAATGTGTTCAGTTTTGAAAGGTTAAGTATTTCCAACCATCTTTTATCAATTTGGATATGCTGATTTTCCAGATGATTTAATAAAAAAAACTTCATTTTCAAAAGCCACATTAAGAAAGTACTGACTGCTTAGTAATCATTTAAAATTAAATGTTTCAAGTTGCTTATTTTCATTTTATACCTAAAATAACTGATTGATCCTGTAAAAATGTATCAACAATAAAATATAAGTTTCTACTCCCCCCCCCCCATTTTCACTACATAGAACTTGCCTTTAAAAATATTTTATTTTATAAATAGCCCATAATAATTCTATAAGTAAAATTTTTTCCCTTTTGTATATTTTTTAGTTTGGTGGAAAAGTTGGAAGTGGCACGCGTAATTTTTTTTCATCAGACTGTGGCACGCTTCCCAAAAAGGTTGGCCACCCCTGATCTAAGGCAACAGCGATGCCACGCCTACCTTCTATTCGTGTTGCCTCCTCAACAGAATTTCTCATTGATTTTTCACAGGTTAATTTAGAAGAGTCAAACAACAGTTTCTGTATAAGTATGGAATTTTTCAGGTGGAGATGGCAAGTTCGTAAGTCCACAGAATTTTTCTGCAGCTGAACTACCTCGTCCAATAGATCTGAAAGCAAATACCAATCTGATATTTCAGCGGAAAAGTTTATTTTTATTCTTCAATGTAGTTGAAGTATGGAAACCATGTTTTTTTGCGCAAAGACTACAACAAAGTTCCATGTAATACACAATTCCAACTCTTTTAGAAGCCTCCAATGAGATGGAATGGCCACAGTCCAAAGTTCAATAAAGCTTTATTCAATAAATTTAATTCTATAAAAACATTTTTTTCATTACTACCTTCCCTATCTTCATATAAACTGTTGTTTGAAATAAGTTTACGTTTTGAAGCACTTTGAATGACAGTTTCTGTGCTGTCTGATGTGATAGCTGGAACATTTTGAGCATTCATTTTTTGAAAGCCGACATTTTTGAGTTTTTGAAATATTTTTTTAGATCTCCCCATAATTTTTGTCGTTAATAAAATACTAGTAAGTAATTTAATGTAAAACGTGGATTAAACAGAAAAAAAATCTGGATAAATAAATTAGAATTCACAATTAGCAAGTTCAAGCAAGAATAATCCCATTTAACAACAAACCAAACGAAAAAAGTAACTGTGTTGAGTTGTCTTTTCCTTTCTTCAAAGAAAAATCGTTTTATTTATGTGTAAAACAAAGGTTTTACTAATTGTAGACAAAACAAATCGCACTCTCTGTCATCGAAAAATTAAACATGATGAAAGACAGGTGCTCCTCGAGGAGCACCTGTCACACGTCAAGGAAAGTGGCTTCTTTTTAAAAAATAAATAAAAATAATTCTAATTATTGTATTTCCATGTATCATGTATCATTTTAAGCAGAAATGTTTCCACTTTTCAAAAATATAAAAAAGTCAAAATCGATCATTTTTCAAAAATTCATGTGCCGGACCCTCTAACAATTAAAATCATTATACCATTATCATAATGATTACTAAACCAAAAAGTGAATTTAATTAAAATCTCATCCTCTCATCTCTAAACCATATCTTACTATTCCACTGATATTTACTTTCTATCTTGAGTGTTTCAATTAATAAAAAAATATTGTATTTTTTTTCTTAGATTTATAACTAAAATATCTCGGGTATAGAACTTTTGAAAATAATAAAATTTTTTTATAGAGAGTGTAGTCATTCTTGTATTGTTCTTCATCATGTCACTTTAACAATAAACTTCAAATATTAGTATTTCTTTACGTAAATGAATTGTTTTTCAATAATTAATTCTGTTGAATGAACTTTTACCACGTAATTTTATAGTCCGCGAAACATTTCTATTGCACATTTCTACGACCGTATAGCTTTCTACAATATTTCTTTCTTTATAGTTAAAAACAAAAACAAAAAAATGCAGAAATTTTACAAATAATAACTATTTTTGGATTGTCTAATTTATTCTTTAGGCTTAGAATGACGTTCTACATCAATAAAAATGGTAAAAGTAATTTTATTTATTGATAAAAAAATCTTGCAATAATTAATGAAAATAAAATTAATTATAATAGCATTTTTTCTCTCTGATGGGGCTTTGAATTGGTAATTCTACCTTTGCACAGTCCTAGTACATTCCCCAGAAGCCAGTATCACTTTTTAGTGCGGCACCATATAGGCGATACCAATTGCCGCAAGTAATTTTGACGCCTAGTTTCCTCCCCCAGAGGAGTGAGTGAATGAGAGAATATTAACGTCGCACTGATTAGCAACACGAGGGCTTTTGACGACGATACGCGTAATTTTGAACCATGGTCAAGTGACGCGGGCGACACCTGAGCTGGCATCCCCCTCCCCAGAGGAAGGCACCTGAACTCTGCCGATGCCAAATTCGTACTTAGAATCTTGCCTAGAGCATCCAACCCAAAAGAACACTCAAGGGATATTTTATATGCCGCATAATCATACGACAAGGACGCTGTCGATTTTCTGCAACATGCAAATTCACCGACTTGGGCCGGGTTCGAACTCGCCACCTTAGGTGTAGAAGGTCAGCGACAAACCAACTACGCCACCCAGCTGGCGATTGTAATAGCTGGTGTTGTAAGAAACTATATTATATCCGTTTAAAATGTTCTGATTAAATATTATTAGAATGGTACGTCATTCCACTTGAAAAACATTAGCATAGTTTTTTCAGAGTTATCTAAGGGCTAATCTAAGATATCTAAGAGCTTATAGCCATTGCATATCATTGATAATTATACGTTACATTTTGCATTACAAAATGAAAGCGTTACAAATGTCTACACAATTTTCCCAAGAAAAGTTGTTCTGTTATTATCAACTGAGAGGAGAATTGAGAACTAGACTGTCATATTAAATAAGTTAGACCATTGTGTCAGCTGGTGATAAAACAATTCTTGTAGCTTGCAATCTGGATTTTTAAGGAAATTCTTAGAAATCGTACCTTACTCCATAAATGCTTAAAACAGAGGATGAACGTAAATTAATTATCATTTTACTTCTACTTTATTAATTGAAAACGGGAATCGAATTTAATACGTTATACGCAAACTGTACATTTTCTCTATCATTTTTTTTAAGCAGAAAAAATACTAAAATATTTAAATAAAATCCTTCCACTTTTCATCACCGAAATTAGTAATCAAGCAAAGCAGTAATTAATTTTTATTTTGTATAAAGAAGGTTAAATATATATATATAAGGAGGTTATGTCTTCAGCCTTTTCCCTTTTGTCAAAAAAAATTCTAAAAATTTCACTAAGCATTCAGATGTAAGTACTAAAGATTTGCCATGAAGATATTTAGAACATCATTATGTTAATATTCGACAGAAAAGTGAAATTTACTTTCGAAATAAAAAATTAGAATGCGATATAAATGTTAATTTTCCTGGTGTCTACAATTTTAATATTTATAGATTGGCATAAAAATAGGTTATATGAATCCCAAATAATGCGACAGTAATTAAATATTTTATCATGTAACAATGTTATTTTTACCGATTCCTACAGCGGTTAATTGTTAAAGTTTTGCCTGATATTATAAAGCAAATATTTCTTCAAGCATCTATGTTAGACCACAGAAATTTGATAATTGCTGTCCTTGTCAATCAGAAAGAATCTAGAATTTATATATATTGAATATTCTATTTTTTAAATAAGCGGCAACACATAATAACCATTCTTATTTGTATAGAATATTTCCATTTTTGAAATGTTTTCTTCATTAGAGGCCACCTTCATTTAACCGACAATGACCAAAGAGAAACGGACAACAGAAAACAAATCTTGTTTTCTGTGACCTAAAAATTGCCCTCAAAGCTGATTTTCCACTTCGTTTCCCAGAAAAGAGCGCTGCGAAGATCTTGACTTTCACCAACAAGCTCAGATCTTTCGCTAGCCCCTGAAACTCAGGAGCAAGGTCAATTGCATGTGTCGTCAGGCGATGCTCACCGCACTTCGTAAATAAAGGTGGATTTCAAGGTTATGGGATTCTGTCATTTTTCTGCTACTCTTCGAAATCTTCTCCAGTATTTTCCTGCGAGACTTTCGCTAAATCCTTTATGAATGTTTGACACGAAACCACAGCTGGTGGGATGGTTTTTTCACTTTTCTTCTTTTTTGCTTCAATTAATTTCTAGATTAAACTTCGAAACAGTTATCATCTCTAAATAAAGGACATACATTTTTTCTACGTAAAACAAGTTCGTATCCGAACTTTCATTTTTTCCCCTTTGGGGCTAATATATTGTGTTAGCAGGTGAAAGTGAATCTTTTTTATTTCCTTAAAAAAATTGCCTTAGGCTGAAATCCTTGTTGCCCGTTATATGAATATTCTTTCTTTCGAATATGTTTATTTTTCTTATTCAAAAGTATATTTAAATATGAATTGATTTAAATTTACGATATGTCCTTGTATTGTTTACTTATGTTAAGTGTTTAAACATGGGTTTGCCAACTTTGGTGACACAGAAAGCATTGCCCTTTGTTTATTGCTTACCAAGGTTTTTCATAGTCCTCGTGTCAAAATGCGGCGTTCAGCGACAGTTCAATCAATCCACCAGATTATATTTTTAAGAATTCAAATTAAAAACCCAATTTTTTTACAAGTATTTCAACAATGAGAAAACGAATGTATGTAACTGATCCTTTTTCATTGCTTAAATGTAGTAATTGAACTTGCTCGCTTTTTAACTATCCCACCGTTCGGCTTATACATAAGATATGAAATTAAGTAAATCTCAAATAGCAAGGAAAGGATTTCATTCTTACTTCTTATCTCGGTCCGGAAAAAATTTTGCATTTTGCAAATTTAATATAGATTTGTTTCCTTTAATTATGTATATTTCCTTTAATAATTTACGTTAATTTTCTCTTGAGGACTTTTTAATTTGTAATGGGCTTGAGTCTTCCATGATTTCGTGTAAATAATTAATTGTTTGTTTCCTACCCAACCCTAAATTTTAACCTTTAACTATGCATTTTAATTCTTAAATAGTATGTTGTCAGCGAATTTAGATTATTCGTTGTGTAACCACCTCGTACGATAGCCATTCGAAGGAGCCTTCCACGGAAGTCCTGTGAGTTTCCTGTTGTTGTATTGCGTAAAAACCGAAAATCCATGGAAAATTCAGAGACTCTTTTTGTCCTCGTCATGTAAAACGCACGTGTGTGTTATGTGTTCTTAGTTTGTGTAAGTGTTTTGTACTTTTAAAATAAAATAAGATGTATCCAAACACGAAATGGACTATCTCAAAATTATCAATATAATCATAAATGGGAATCACTCGGCAATTCATGATACATACATACATTCATATATTTATATATACAGTTGGACCTCTATTTAGCCAAGTCACTAAATCCCGAAAAAAAAGTTCGTTATATAGATTTTCATCTTTTCATACTCATCTTTTCATACATCATCTTTCATCTCATACTCATTTTTTCATACTCATCTTTCTTTTCATACTTTATAAACCACATGAAACAAATTTTAAATTCATAAACATATGTATTAAAAAGAGTAATTATTTACACTTTTTTTGTAAATTAATTTTTATGTATTTTATATATGTCACCCATCAAAAAGAAAGAAAGAAAGAAAAACTGGAAAAGGAAAACTAGAAAAAGGATATCGAGGAATATATTGCATTTTCAACATTTAGAAAATAATTTTAAATTAAAATTAAGGAATTTTAAGGACATTTTTTAATTTAAGGCACATACAAGTAATTTTAAACATACATTATTTTACAACAAGAGATTCTAAAGATACATTACCTTATGCGTCCTTCAATTTAATTACTCATAAAATCTGTTAATTTTCTCTTTAAGTTCTCTTTTTAACACGCTTTTATAAGTTTCACTTGCATGTAACGGAATCTTGGAACTCTATTTTCACCCACTTAAAAACGTCAGATTAATTCGAAATTTTGCACACTTGTCAAGGCCCGATGACAATACAATAATTTCATAATTTTGTTCCATTGTCCTCATCAGGATCGTCAGGAATCACGATAATCAGATTTGGCGACAATTAAATTTATCACTTCCAGATTTAACAACTTATTGCACTTACAATTTTCAGATTTGGCGACTAATCCGGTATACCATTTTCAGATTTGGTGACATTTTATATAACATTTCCAGATTTGGCAACTAATACCAGATTTAGCGACTAAAAGAAAAAGGTTTAACCCTACAGCGAGTGTTTTTCATTAATACACTTGTGGTTTATAAAAATAAAATAAAAAAAGTGTTCTGTATGTGAGAAAGTGGAGAGTGGGTGTGCGTTATAAATTTCTCAGTTGGCGAGAATTCCTTGTATAGATTTCGCTCCAAGCCAACTGTAGTAAACCTTGAATTTTAGTTCGAAAGTTGTAGCAATCCCATATGGTTGGGATCCGTTTCGCTCATTAAAATTTTGTTGTTAAATTTACAGTCCATTAATTTATATCAACAGCACTATAATATTGTTACGTAGATCGGGGTTTGAGGATTTTATGCAAAATCAGTCGTAAATAACAAGGCAATTCTTTAAGAGCGATGAGTATTTATTGTCGAAAGTCAATCCTTGAAAAACAGGATTCAACAGCAAAATTCGCACAATAATTAACAGAAGGATTTCACACCTTCAACAGCACTCAGACACAATAAGCAGTGTCTAAAATTCATGTATGCAAATGACTATTCACAAGCACAGCCGAGCTTATCAAATTCAAGGCAAGTCTTCTAATCGCTAATCAAAACAGTGCTCACTACTCGCTGGTTAAAATCAGACTCACTTTTCGCTGGCTGAAGCCAGACTGACTCTTGCGGCGAGTATCACTCTATTTATAGCAGAGGCCGAAAGTTCCGGAAAAATGTGCTCGCGCCACAGATCGTGAAATTAGTGAATTTCTCTACTAATTTCTAGAAGAATCCAGAGGGTCCCGAACTCACCAACCTGGTCGCCAAAGTCGCCAACCTGGTCGCCAAAAGTGATGCCAACTTGGCTCTATCGCCAATATTTCGCCAAGTTCCCATTGAATCGCCTTTATAACGTAACTGACGCGTTGCTTGTGAATATTACAATTTTAGCATAAAGTAACATAAATGCATTGCACATCCAAATACAAATTATTTACATAATTTTATACAAAATTCGTAACAATATAAACATTTTTCTGAAAATGAAAATAAAAAAAATAGGCTCGTGATGTGAAAAAAATAATTTATGTTCTAACTGCTAAATATTTTTTATTTTTACAAAGCAATATGTTTAGAAGTGATGATACGAATTAACATTATAGCAATACGTTTAAAAGATGAGAATACGATTGACACTTAATATTACCATGTTTTTATTAACTCACTTTCTTTAATGTCTGTCTGGGGGGAATTTTGTAATTGATTTTAAACTGTGTGACTTTCCGATGAGCTAGAGACTTGAAATTTGGACCATATCTCAGAAGTGAATGACAATGCATGAAAATGTAAAAAAAAAAAAAAAAAAAAAAAAAAAAAAAAAACGAAAAGGAGGAATTTTTTATACTTTTTAGTCCGTTATAAGAACATGTGGTACATTAAATTTTTTTAATTCGAACTTTTTTTCTTTTTACCAAACATTTTATTTGTTTGACCTGTTCTTTTGAGACGAAATCTAATATAACGATACGGGACTCACCCGAGGCCCCGTAAACAGAGAGAATAAATACACTTCAGACCCTTTAAGTAAAATCCATTGAAGAGCAAGACTTATTCCAGCAACCACGTAATTCTGGCACAAAATATTAAACTCAAGGATAAATTCAACAATGAAAAAATAACAGTTTAAAAAACTAAAAAACACGCTTTTATTGTAGATCAAACTAAAAAATGGAAAATAAATTATAATTTAAAAAAACTAAAGAACATGCTTTTATACTGAATCGAACTAAAAAGTAAAAAAATAATTCTTAATATAAGAATAAAATGATGAACGAGAAAATTAATGTCATTAGTGTAAAAGCGTGGGGTGCAATTTCGGAATTGAAAGAAGTTAGAAACTATGACAATTGATATATTTATAGAGCACCCCACGCTTTTACCCCAATGACATTAATTTTCTCGTTCATCATTTTATTCTTATATTAAGAATTATTTTTTTACTTTTTAGTTCGATTCAGTATAAAAGCGTGCTCTTTAGTTTTTTTAAATTATAATTTATTGTTTGAAAAAATGCTTTGTTTCATAATACGCCTCTTATCTTTGCGATGCACCAAAACTCTTTTATGCCCACCATAACACGTGTTAAAAGAGAGAATAACTTGAAATGTCCAGAAATACTTAAAACATTTGGAGAAAAGAAACTGAATCATAAGGAAAAAATTAGTTATATAGAAAATGCACTTAGCTTTTAGGAGGTTATTTTGCTAAGTTTGAAATGTTCTTTGTTTCAGGGAAAAGTTAGCTATTTAGAAAAATTCGCAATATAGAGGTTCATTATATGTAGGTTCGACTGTATATATATATATATATATATATATATATATATATATACACACACACACACATATATATATATATATATATATATATGTGTGTAATCACTTTTTCTCTCTTTAACTTTACCCCGTTAAATTATTTCCTAGTTCTTTCGCACAAGACCGTTATAATCCTAATCTAATTGCTCGCGCGCATTTGCATCCATTCAGGACTCCTGTTACAAAAGAGTCGTACGACCTTCACCGTTAGTAAAAACTAGGAGCAGACGGTTACGCCCTCTCTTGTCTCTTGTCATAATGTAGTGTGCTGCAGCTAGTGTCTGTATTGTGTCGTCCTTTTCTTTATGTGTGCAAGATGCGCAGTAAAAAGTTTAATTAACCTCAAGAGTGCTTCTTCAATATCAGTATTAAGAATCATTTCAACGGCCACGTCTAATTATATATATATATACAGGGTGTTTCATAAATGATGGGAGTAACTTTAAGAGGTGATAGTACACATCAAGACGAGTAATAGTAAATAGGAAACCAAGTGTCCCAAACGTCTTCCGAAGGAGAAAGGAGCCATCAAAGTTTAGGGTCCTAAATTTCAAATGATGATAAAAAACGGGAAAATGGATCGATTCATTTGCGGTTTTCACTAAAATCATTCTTTAAATTAGTATTTTCATTAAAAAAAGTTTTAAAGACAAAGTTAAAAAAATGCCGTTAGAGGGCGCTCTAGACTTTGGAGTACCGAACAACTACCTTTTACCAGTATTTTTTTTATTTTGTTAAATGTTTACAAAAGCTTAGATTTTAACTTGAATTTTGAGCGCAAAATTGAAACCATCGGGAGCGGTTAAGTGGCGCAAATGTAACCGCGTTTAGGGAGGAAAAATTGAAATGCTCGTATGTAATGATCAAAATAAAAAACGATAAAGCAAACTTTAAGAGGCGATAGTACAACACCAAAACAAGTAACATTCATCAAAGAAATCATACTCGTAATTTTAACCCGAAGGTGATAGAGGGCGCTGAAACAGATTTCGTTTTAAGAGACAAAAAGGAAACAAAGAACATTTACGTTATAAAAAAAAGTTTAATTAGAAATGATTACAATATCTGTTCGAAACACTGACCATTAGAGGCGATGCATGCGGTACAACGGCGAAGAAGGGATTCACGAACCCTCTGAAACACGCCAGGAGTATCGCGCACCTCTCCTGCAGCTGCCGAAAGTCTGGCGACGAGTTCTTCTGCAGTTTCGATAGGAGTCTCATACATAAGACTCTTCAAGTGTCCCCACAAAAAGAAATCCAGGCATGAAAGATCGGGCGATCGCGCTGGCCAAGGGACAGGACCACTTCGCCCAATCCATTGATTTGGAAAGGTTGCGTTTAGATAATTTCGCACCTCTGGCGCAAAATGAGCTGGTGCTCCATCCTGCTGGAACCACATTACTCGCCGGATACGAGGGGGAACATCTGTTATCATTTCCGGCAGCACCTGTTGCAGAAAGGTAAGATATTTTTTTCCATCCAGGCGTTCTGGCAGAAGATAAGGTCCAAGTAGATGGTCACCAATTATTCCTGCCCAAACATTTATGGAAAATCGTCGCTGATATGCATGTGTAGAAGACGCATGTGGATTTACATCTGCCCATTGGTGGGAATATGGGGTGTTAAATGTACCGTCACGTGTAAATGTACATTCATCTGTAAAAAGCACAGTTGCACCAAAATCGGGATTTAGGGTGTGCTTCTGCAGATACCAGCGAGCAAAATCCATTCGACGAGGAAAATCCCTTTCAGTCAGTTCCTGGACTCGTTGGACATGAAAAGGATGCATACTTTCATCCTTTAGTACTCGCCATGTCGTGGAGGGTGATACTTCAATTTGACTAGCCACTGCTCGCGTGCTTGTATTTGGATGATCAGTCACCATATCCAGAATTTTTTCTTCCACGGCTACCGTTCTGTTAGACTTCGCACAGCCTGCATTTGAACGTGCACCAAAAAAGGATCCTGTCTCACACAACTGTCTGTGCAAGCGCACAAATGTTTTATCATTGGGCAACCGCCTGTTGGGAAACTTTTTTCCGTATAATCGTCGCGCCTCTGCACTATTCCCATTTGCAGTTCCGTAGATGAAGTGCATATCAGCCTTTTCTTGATTAGTGAAGGGCAACATCTTTCGTTACGTTTGTTCCGTGATTTACACTTGCACACTCGGGTCAATGGCTTTTATCTTAATAACAATTTGCATATGCGTTCTTCTTCTTCTTCCCCATATCACAATTTCATGTTCTTCTTCCAGAATCTTGCAGCTAAAACGCTTGTATGGATAAAATTTGAAGATGCTCTAGCACGTTTGCGTTTGAATTCAAATCATGCATTTTCTAATCGAAGTTGATTGTTTTTATGTTGTACTATCGCCTCTTAAAGTTTGCTTTATCGTTTTTTATTTTGATCATTACATACGAGCATTTCAATTTTTCCTCCCTAAACGCGGTTACATTTGCGCCACTTAACCGCTCCCGATGGTTTCAATTTTGCTCTCAAAATTCAAGTTAAAATCTAAGCTTTTGTAAACATTTAACAAAATAAAAAAAATACTGGTAAAAGGTAGTTGTTCGGTACTCCAAAGTCTAGAGCGCCCTCTAACGGCATTTTTTTAACTTTGTCTTTAAAACTTTTTTTAATGAAAATACTAATTTAAAGAATGATTTTAGTGAAAACCGCAAATGAATCGATCCATTTTCCCGTTTTTTATCATCATTTGAAATTTAGGACCCTAAACTTTGATGGCTCCTTTCTCCTTCGGAAGACGTTTGGGACACTTGGTTTCCTATTTACTATTACTCGTCTTGATGTGTACTATCACCTCTTAAAGTTACTCCCATCATTTATGAAACACCCTGTATATAATGAATTACTGAGTATTCTGTTTCCGGTCTTTAGTTTCATTTATCTTTAGTGTTCAAATGATTTCTGTCTCTATAGTAAAAAATTATTAATTACATATATATTTCTATTGAGAGAGAGAAAGTATAACAGTTTAATACAACTCAGTTTATATTGAGGAAACGATTGTTTTCGATTTATTTGTGGGTATTCTCCTCTACTGTTCCAAGTGTACTCAACTTATGAGCAATATTTCTATATTTTTATAAGCTTTCTCTGAAAATCAGTATGTATAAAAAAACAACAATGAATTAGTTAACTTCGAAGTAATTAAATTATATTTTTGGTAATAATGTTAAAAATACATATCTCTTTTCTTAACTCAAAATTGAATACTTTTTGTTTTGAAAAAGGAAAACTTGTAAAAAATCAATGTTTTCATAAGTTATAAAAAATAACTATTTACAGGGAGTTTCAAATAGAGTTGATCCACTAACATTTGCTTGTAATTGCTTGATGAGGAAACAGTGAGAGGGTTAGCGAGGATAAACCTCATAATTCTCTCACACAATCCAATGAGCATCTGAGTTGGTAACTCTATCCTCTCATTTTCGTGCGTCAACTTTGAATTCCTTTCGAAATATCGTGTAGCAGTCATCATTATTCTCCACAAAGGATCTTTAGTAAAAAAGGAACTCGCAGTTCAACATAAAAATCCATTCCCTCGTAGCTCGTGACACTGACCACTCGTATACCAAAGCCACTACCTGTGATTTCATTTTTTTATTAATCACAAGAGTTCATTAGAAAAAGAAGCTTTCATGATTCTGAATGTGTATAGATCAATAAAAACTTTTTAGAATGGAAATATATTCATTTCAGGGTAAGTTTCAGGGTCTAAATTTGAAATTGGATAAAAAAATTCGTTCATGCCACTTATTACTTTAGTCTGCGACTTTAAAAAAATCAACACAACGTTTTCGCAAGACTATTAAAACATGGAGGGAATATTTTTAAAAGGTTTATTTTCAAAGCAATATGAAAAGGAATTAAATAATTATTGCAATCAATACAATACATATACAGAACGTTTAAACATGTTTTAAAGGGGAAACATTTTAAATTCTTCTCTCAGGCAGGGAGAGAAATAAAAAATCTTAATAAGGTATAAATCTATAAAAAAATTCATTTACTTTTAAAACTAAACTAAAATAGGGACATTAATACATTGAATAATATAATATACAAAGGAATACAGAGTATTGTGTAATATATTTTAAAGATGAAAGACAGATTTGGAGCATTTGAAATGATAGCAGTAAAAGTAATTCCCTTGTGGCATTCCTTCATAATTGATATATCTTTGCATTCAAATGAATAATTGATTGCTATTGCAGATAATTCTACCTATAGGCTTTGTTTACTATAGGATGAAGATCAGTGACGTCCTCTCTTATAGAAGAAGTAAACGAAAAAATTTTCAAGTATACGAAGAGACAATCTCTGCAGTAAAATTTAAAAAAAAAAAGATGTTGGTTCACATGGGAGAGGGGTTGAGCTCCCTCGCGTGCGCCACTGATGATTATGTACTTTCAATCACGTTGAAACGTAATTTCAGTCTCAAGTAATTGCAACGAAAGCTTCATAGCAAAATGAAGTAATTGCGTACAGCGAAAAATGCTATAAAATGAAGCAATAATGAACTGTAGCAATTTATTTCATTTTAATATTATTTTATTTTAATTATTTTGTAAAAAAAAATAGGAAAATTGATAAATAACCCACAGAAACACATTTTTTAAAAATTTCTAGACTTACCTAAGGTTTATTAGAATATTTAAAAGAATACTTCCCGACAACACACACACACAAACATTTCTTCTTCAAAAAAACTACAGCTGTAATATAAGAATCAACATAATTATATTTTTTGTCCTCTCCCCCGCCAGTTATGAAAATAGTTTTTATTTAGAATTTACGTCTGCATTCTACATTTTATACACATGTTTAGAAATGCAGAGAAAATAGTTTTTGTTCCAGTTCTTCCAAAAATTCCAAATTTTTTGAAAATTATCTTTTGAAACCATTGATTTAAAAAATTGAATTTTAGGTTTAATATATACAAATATTTAATCATCAACACACATGAATTTTCAAACATTTTATTTTTCAAATTTGCATGTTTTTCATTTTATTAAATCATTAATTTAATTATTAGTTTAATAATTTAGTATTTTATGGTTATAATTTATTTTATAAAAAATACTCAGGCTGCATGCATGTATAACTGCATACACAATTCAATGTGTTAAAACAATGGAGTAGAATTAATTGTTTACAGATAGTTGTAATTTTTCCTGCTCTATATTATTAAGGAGGAAGATTTGTTGATTCATGGAAATATTTTTTATCACAAACAAAAAAGTATATTATTATAATTTAACACATTCATTAACTTTTGCTTCTAATATATTATGGAATATTATTGTATACTCTCAAAATAGTAATATGCTTTTAATTATTTACGAATCAAACAAATATAAATTTTATGTTATAATAATAAGCCATTTTGTCAATATTTGTATGTGTTATATCTTTTTAACGTTCTAGAAAATTATTTCTTAAACATTGACTCAAACATGAAACATCGGTAAAATTTCAGGGAAAAACAAAGATATTTTAAATTGGATAAAAAAAGTTTGTCGTGACTCAGTCATATTTCGACCCCACTCACACTGCCCGACGCGTCTCTAAGTGTAGGAGGAAACATATCATCACCAACAATAGCCATAGCAATAAATATTTATTCAGGACAGACAAACACAAATAACAATCACAAGTTCAATTTATAAGTGGAAACCTAGGAGTGATTCCCTAACTAATAGTTGAACTAATTAGCATATAACTAGCTCGTGTTTTTCCCGAAGAGGCTGTGAAATAGAATAAATGCTGGTCCCAAAGTTTCCCAAGAGGTTTAGTAATGAATTCTCGCGGATAGCACCGTCACAGCCCCCCTCAAGAAAAAAACGGGATTTATAAAAGAGTCTTAATGGCCCGATATAAATTACGTTGAAAATTTTAAGTCATAACTTATCTAGACATCTTAAACTTAAGTTTAGCATTAACTTGTATATAACAATACGCTAAAGAAACACTCAAAATTACTAGCTCAAATTTTACTCACTCCAAGATTTTTACCACTTTTACATTCATTATATAAGGTGTACCCCATTTGGGCGAGGACCAAGGAAAAACCTCCCACTAGAGGGGAAAACCCGGCCGTACACTGGTTGCAATATGATGTTTATGGCCTTCTGAAAATTTGGAGCTGCCCCCGATAGGCCGAATAACATGCGCTTAAACGCATGTGTTAAACGCGCTTAAACGCATCCGTTTTTCGTCACAAAAGCAGTTTTGGCTACATCCCCGGAGTTTCCTGCCAATTGAAAATAGCCGGAGCATAGATCCAAAGTACTCATTATTTTCGTGTGAGGAATATTAGTAATTAAATCCTCGATGAGTGGCAAAGAATATCTCGGGTACTTAGTTACCGCATTAAGTTTGCGATAATCCACCGCAAATCTATACGAGTCAGGATTGTCCTGCGGTAATCCGTTCTTCTTACGACACAATACTACAGGAGATGCGTAAGTCGATTGAATTTGTAAGATGGCGCCTTCTCGTAACATTTTGTTGATATGGTACTCAATGATACCTTGCTTAACCCTGTCATACTGATAGGGTCTGGATACAACCGGAGCTCTATCACCCGTATCGATTTCATGATATAATACATGAGTAAGTCCCGATTTGTCGGAGAACAGATCTTTAAAACTATTAAATAACGATTTTAAATCTCACTTTTAAATTTTTTTAAATTTTGTATTCGAAAGATCAATTTCTACATTCTCCTCAACGATTTTTATTTCTTCGATTTGCGAATCCGGAATCGCTGAAGACTTTTCCTCGAAATTAATGGTAATCTTCGAGTTTCGTTTTAAATCGATACCTAAAATGCATGGATATTCGAGATCCGCTAATATATGAACATCCCACATTTTTGTGAATTCTCGAATTCGTATTTCTAATTCTATCGTCCCTATATTGTTGCAACAGGCGCCCTGAGCCGTTATAACTTTTGCATTTGATTTTTTTATTGGCATATAAGAAAATATGCCCTATACGTTTCTTCAGAGATGAACGACTTCTCGGCCCCAGTATCCCATAATGCCTTAGTGAAGATATCATTCACTAAAATTGGCACATACGGGAGTTCTACAGGGGACATCCTTAAAGCAGAAACTTTTATAGGAGGTTTCTCATTGACATGCGATCGATCTTGATTTCGAACGCTTAAAAAGTTTGAATTTTTATGGCTACCCCTATTCCAATGATTATTCGACCCCCGTTCAAAATTATCACTCGGACCCTTATTTCTATATTGATCTCGTCCACCACGATTCTGGAATCCGCGATCATTCCTATCAATACGGTTCCTGTTCTCGAACCCTTGATTATCATGGTTCCTCTGGGGTCTCGTCCCATAGGAAGTTCTATAACCCTATCTACTATCATTTTGACGTTCCACTACCCCAGTATCTCTCCAATTTCTATTTGTACGACCTTCGTTAGACCTCCTACTCACATCATAAGCTCGTCTTTCACTATTATTATTACTCGAACCTGGATTGTCTCTCCTCAAATATCTGTCCTCGTACTTTGTTATCATCTGAAGTAACTACAATTGAGTAGTTGGATTTGCAATCTCTATATATTCCATCAATTGTGGTTCCAAACGGGCAATAATATGATCGATTAAATTATTTTCCGACATATTTAGTCCCAACCTTTTATGTATTTTGAGTACGTCGTATATGAAATCGGAAGGAGCCTGACCGTGACCCTGATACGACGAATAGAACCTGACTTCCAATTCAGTCTTATTCCTAACCACTGGGAAATTTGCTGTCAAAGCTTCTTTTAATTCCGCAAAATCCGTAGCATTCCCTTTCACTATCGAAGACCCGAATACATCGTACCAGTCAAACGCTCGTCCTCTAAGACGCCCTTTAAGATAAGCAGATGCCAAATTGTTAGGTACCTCGTAAAACTTAACATTACTGTCAATATATTCCAAAACTTCGGTTATGTTCTCTACTCCAGAGAAACAAATATCTGGCAAGAGCCTAAAATTGGATCCGACTCCCATCTCGGGGTTAAGGGAGATATGTCCTGAGGACAAACCCGTTGGGTGCCATTGTCGTTACTCAGTCCTATTTTGGACCCCACTCACACTGCCCGACGCGTCTCTAAGTGTAGAAGGAAACATATCATCACCAACAAAAGCCATAGCAATAAATATTTATTCAGGACAGACAAACACAAATAACAATCACAAGTTCAATTTATAAGTGGAAACCTAGGAGTGATTCCCTAATACTTCGATTAATCCTAATACTCAAATCTAATACTCAAATGTAATATTAAAATCTAATATTCCCGTCTAAGTAATCTCAGCTATTAGAATGGACAAGGAGACGAACTCTTGCTAACCTCGGTCGGTACTGAAATATATTTCCTTCAATGATTAAACTAACACTTTACTTTTATAATTTATGTTTGCTCGCTAACACTGTTCTATCAAACGCGCGCTAAGTCGTGAAGTAATTCACCGACGATACTTACATGCAGCTTGGCAACTCCTTCTCTCTACATGTATGAAATCTAGACTTTATATAGTTGAATTAATTAGCATATACCTATCTCGTGTTTTTCCCGAAGAGGCTGTGAAATAGAATAAATGCTGGCCCCAAAGTTTCCCAAGAGGTTTAGTAATGAATTCTCGCGGATAGCCCCGTCACAAGTTTTATAAAGAACTTACAGAACCCAAACACGAAATAAATAAATATTGCAATTTTTAATACGAAAATTTTACCGTAAAATATTTGGAAAGCTATTCATCTCTAATGTCATTATCGGACGAAAGCTTTTATTAGATTCAAGATTAGAGGACTTGGTAGATTTCCTAGTGTGGAGAACGATTTGGATTCATTTCATTCTAAGCAAATGTTTTTTTAATCAAAAATTAAGGATCATTTACTGTGTTTCTAATTCAAAATTTTATCATTTATCAGAAATAAAATATAAGTATACGTTTCTAAAAATTTACTTTTTGATAACTTTTTATACGATTTTTAAAATTAGATTTATTTAATCCTACACAATTTTTGGATAACTTGGAAACATCTCTTTTCAATTTACTATCGTATCTGTTTCACTCATTTTTATGGATTTTTTTTTAGGAAAGTTTCAGACGCGTAAAAAAACCTCTCTCCCACACCATTAAGCATATATTAATCGTGGGAATTTCAGGAACTCAACACTTTGGTAAAATAGCTTACAATAAATCAGAGAAGTATTCTGGATTTTCCTTGCGGTGGCTTATATAAATTATTCTCTTATCATGACTGGAAATAAAAGCAAGAATATAAAGTTATGTTTACACCTTCTTAATTTCAGATTGACTTCATGGGGGTAAAACCAGGAGACAGAAATGTATTTAACAAACATTTAGAATACTGTACAAGAGTTGAGTACTTTAACGAATTGCAACCCTTTCGCGTTTTCAGGGAACTCCCAGAAATTGTGAAACATTTTAATATGCATTGCGCAGACAGTGGGTGTATGACGTTAGAAATGACGTTGTTATTGTCCATCAAGTTTCTTTTAGCCACTCCCATTAGTATTCCGCTCGTAAATAATTTCCTCTTAATATATAGAAACATCTGACAGCTCGTTTGGTTTTTCAATAGACAAGGTCAAAGGACAAAAAGTTAGATACGGCTGTTAGAGAACAATATATTTTAACAATCAAAAATTTATACTTAGATAATAATGTACTAATCAAAAGTTATTACAAGAAACATTAGTTTCAAAACAGATTGATCGCTGTTGAAATTTAAAAAGGTTGTATCAACTGTTGTTTTTACCTTTCAAAGCAATCAACTATTTTCTGAAATCCCTTACTATTTTAGCTAATTTTAAATGGATTAAACATTAAATCTAAAAATCATTTATTTAATCTCTTACTTTACGTCTATAATAAACACATTTTTTAATTTTTTGTTTTTCAATATCTTAAAATGTTCCATGCATTTGATAAAAGTCTAGAGCAAAATTTTTGAAAACTCTAATGTGAATTTTAAAAAAAAAATAGCACTAGAGTAACATTCTTTTTTTTTTACTCATTTTTCATGCAAATAAAAAGACTTATTTCTATACTTCATGCATTAACTTTAAGAGCCTTGCTTGAAAATATTAAATACAAATTTTTAATTTTTTAAAAACAAAAATTTTAATTTAATGCACAAAAACTTGAAATTAATAGTGTAAACACGTTTCGGTAAAAATGAAAGAACAAATTAAATTAAAAAATACAAGATTTTATTTAATAAAATTCGTATGAAAGAGAGAAAAATTGATACACTCCCAAAAAATATTTTAAATTAAAAATTAAGAGGGAAGAGGAATTATGTTTTTTTTATCCACTTATTTATTGCAAAGCTCCGATTTAAAAATTTTTCTTTCTACTTCAAAGAAATGCACAATTTTTCTGAATCAGGTCATTTCTGTATTCTTAGTCTAGTTGGTTATTTTCTTTCTATTTTTCGCTTTTGCGTTTGCTTTTCATTTTTTTATCGGACAGAAAGTACGAAAAAAAGTTAAAAATATTTTTTTCAAAAATTCTTTACAATTTGTTGAAAAATTAGAATTGGTTCTCTTGAAATTATAAAATAAAAGGAGGAAGAATATTCGAGTGATAATTAGCACTTTTCACCATTTATCTACGAGTGCTACCATTAAACATTCAAAGTTGAGATACATTCTAAAGACACACTATAAAGCAACGCGAGCTCTCTTGGCGACGGATTTCGTAATTGTGAACCTCGGTCAAAAAAAGGAGGGGGATACCTGAGCCTTTTCCTCACCTCCGAGGGTGATACCCTTTTCTTAACTACCACACCAACGGCAAGACTTAGAGGTTAACATATTGAACGTGTGCATCAGAACTCTCTATTCCAGGGGTGGGTGGAGTTTTCCAGAGTACAAGCTACTTCTAATTTTTAACAGGTGTGGCCCTTCTGTATTACAATTTTATGTTTTCTTTTCTTAACACTCGCTTTCGAAATTGTACCCTTCTTTTAAAATATGACAGATTATTATTTTTGCTACAGAAACACAAAATTGTCAATTTGAATGCTTGAAGAAATATGAGTGACTGCTAGACCTTGGAGCGCGGACGCATTCAATGCAACGAGCAGAGAAGACACATGAACACATGAATCTGAAACCGATGTGTGTACTTAATTTGTTTACTGCCGAGTCCCACGCTGTCGTAGGACATGACATGAACACTAGCACCCAAACCCATGGAAGCTCTGGGATGATGCCTCAGGAGCCAATCTCGTGCTATCGCGGGAAGAGCTGATCATCAACATTTGTTCTCCCCTTCAGTCAGTGTGTGGGCGAAAATTCATTTACGCGGCTGGAATCTCAGTAATCACTTTTTACCTCTACAGCTGCAGTCACCTAGTTAAGCGCCATCGTGCGCTTCCAATGAAAGTGCATGCGTGTCGACTACACGTTTATCGAACCATACCACAGTCGCATTGATTTGAAAAGCCAATTCTCTATTCTATAGCTGGCATCGTTGTCCCATAAATATGTTTATTTTAGTATGCGCGTCTTAGGGTCTAAATAAACGCGGTAACCCTAAAATGTCTTGGTGGTCTACCGGTCGATCGCGATCGACTTAATTCCCAGTCCTGTTTTACACGGTGGGTCTCCAGTGGCACCAGGATTTGAACCATCGACACGTCAGCCACGAGTTCGTGACCATGACCTCTAGGTTATCACGTTGCGGTTTTAAAGTTGAAAATGCACAAAAAGCATTGATAAAAGATTCACATTCACACACACACAGTTCAGATAAATACTTAAGTAACCAACTGAATTCTGAAGGTCTCAAATTTGTCAGTAACAGGCTATAAAGTAATACAGGAAAGTTCTGTTTTGATAGAATAATAAGAAATTCAATGACGCTTTGTTTGAAATAGACATATTTTGCCTTTTAAAACAACATAAGAATTACTTTTATTACTGAGGAGCCTTTAAGTCAATAATAAAATTCATTTACAAATACTATGGAAAATACACACTGAAAAATATCACCCAATTGAGGATGATTAAAATTTTATGTAATAACTGTAATGCCAGCTTAAGCCTTTAGCCAAAAATTTATTTTAAATACTTTGTACTGATATATCTCATAAATACAATTCAAATAATGAAAGGAAATATTTTATTAATTTATTTTTTGTTAGAATATTTTGATTTTTTTCCACGAAATTTTTTCTTCTTCCTCAAATACTACGCTTTCAATTTGGAATCGTTCGTTTCTAAAGTCTATTCATTTCATTTCATTTTTAACAGTTTATAAATGACAATTCAATTCTTATGAAATTTATATTTTTTCTTTACCCATCAATCCAATCCATTTCTTAACGAACTTTATGAGCTCTGAATTTTCGAAGAAATTCAAGAGGAATAACTCTTAGTAAAAAATCGCAACAAACACATAAATCTTTTACGCACGCTTCACCTTTGAAATAATTATGCGTTGGTTAGATAATTTATGTATCCTATTCTGAAAAATTCTGGAGGAAGAACAGTGGGATTAACTAACGCACTATAAACATATAAATCTTTTACATGAAAACATCCCGTTTATTTATATAGGCGATGGGGAATATAGAAATTGCTAGAAAATTCAAAATCTTAGCATAATCTTTCAGGTACTCTTTGAGTTTTGATGACTGTAGATAGTTTATTTTTTATTCTGAAGATAAGGAATTATATAAGTTCAGATTACTTATCACTCCTAAAAATCTCCTGCAATGATAAAATGAATAAAATATATTATTCCTTATAGAGATTGTAACTATTTTAACTATATTGCTTTAAAAATGTGAATCACGTGTTCCGAGAAAATGCTTAGAATTTCCTACTTTTTCCTAAATAAATATTTTTCTGTAGGTTATATCTTTTTGTGATCATATTTCCTTCTACGTACTAAGCCGATAAGAAGAAAAATCGATGTAAACAATTAATTTTGATGTAAAGAATAATAAATACTTCGTTACTTTCTGAACTGCAATTTGTGATCCTTCCACGTAGAAGGTCTAGAATTCATGCAAATTCTTCTCATGTTTCTCCTCGACCTCATTATCTTTAAAACTATGCATTTTGGAAGAGATGACATTGTCTTATGTCTGAAGGCGATTCCATCATAAATTTGTACATTACTTGAACTTTTTACATAAACATCATAGAAGATTAAGAAATTGTTTTGAAAGCCTAAAAACTGGAGAAAGTTATTTTCTTCTATTTTGAAATAATTTTTGTTTTATTTCGTGAAAGTAATTTATATCCATGGAGTTTCGAAAACATCAATTGATTAGCAAAAAAGTCACACACATTCTTCTTTTTAACAAATATAACTTCAAAGGAAAGGAAACGATGATGCTCTAATCTGATACAAAAAAAAAATTGCTTTAGCTGTATAGTAGGAACAAATACTGTGACAGAAATAATTATAAAGTAAGAAAAAGATTTATTTAGTGGATTTTGGATTTATTTCAAAGGGTTTAACTTCTTCGTTTTAAATGTGAAAAATACTTCGCTATATATGTACAAATCAGTAGAAAACGGATAGGAGGAAAATTCAGTTGACATGATAAATTTAGAGTTTGCATTTTCGTCTTGAAGATATTTTTTTCTTTACAGTAATACTTTTATAAAGATTCAGTGATACTTTCCAACACTTATAAAAATTTTATAACATTTCAATTGTGTTGGAAAAAGTGGAATAATTACTGAATGCTGTAAAAATATTAAGATAAATAAAGTTTTTATTACTTTGATAAAAGAAGTATATAGATTGCTGTCATATTCTTTGATTTTTAATTATTTTTCCAAATTTTTTATGCAAGACATTGTTATTTACCAAATTTTTCAATATTGTATCTCGTCTTCATAAAATGAAAAAAAGTCCCTAAATTTTCAAAAGCAGAATTTGATTTACTTTCGTTATGTTAAAGACTTTTTTTTAAAGAAATATGTAGGCAAGACTTATGTTAAAGGTTTTTTTCATATTCAAGTATTTCTTCACAAGTTTGCAGAATAGCTCTAACCTGTCAATTATATTAATAATAGTTAATTAGTCACTAAACAGTCACAGTATTTTTCAAGGGGAAAATAATTTTAATTATATGCCTCGGTAAAAGCATTCATTTTTATTGCTATTCTTTGAAAACAACTATTACTGTTATGTAGCAAGCTTTTGTCCCAATTATTTTCTGTTCCAACTCAAATTAACTTGAAAACGTCGAATCACCTGAACTCAGAAGAAAAAAGTGTTTCTCTAGAAACTATACAAATTTTTGATAGTGAGTATATTTTTTCACTTCTTCAGGTGAAAGACAGTTGTACGAGAGGGTGTTCCAAAAAAAAAGGTTACAAGTCGAATAAAGAAATATTTATCAGCAATAGACAGAAAACTCAAAAGGGACTTAAGAGGCATACGTATCTATCTCATTTCGACAGAATCACCAAGTCTATTTAGGCATTTATCAGAACAAGAACCAACTTGTTTAACCCGTCTTTGTAAAAATCAGGTCCCTGTGTGTGTGTGTCCATTGAGCCAGTTCTCGGCGGAAGTTTTCACAGCACTGTCTTAGAATATCACTGCTTATCGAAAACGATATGCTGCATGCTACCATAGCTCAGTCCCACCTCTGACGAGATTTCACTCAGAGTTACTGATCGATAATTTTGAATCAGTTCTCCAATTCGTGCCGCGTTGATTTCTGTCGTTGAAGAACGTGTCGTGTTGCGTTATTTCAGTCGCAATATGCTCCCAGGTCATATTACGTTTTTCGACAACCTGTCTGCCTGATTAAAAAGAGTTCCACCATTTCACTACATATTGTCTGCTCATTTTTTGCCCTCACATTCTTTGTTCATAAAAATCGAATAACGGCTTGCACTTCCAAACGAGACCGATTTCCTAAGCATCTTGCCCTTTCAATCGTCCTGAACTGTCTGAGAACTTTCACTACCTACCCGCAAACCACCTATATAAAAAGTAGTGTCTTTGTCTCCATTCTGAAGAAACAAAATTTTTCCACAATATGTAGCTTTAAAATGCTGAGGACTGTAAACTTTTTTTTGATCAACCCTCGTATTAATTGATGTCAGAAATTAGCGGAGCAAGAATTCATTCTCCACATTAGGATCAATTTTTTGTTTAGCAATTTATACACATTCATCTTATTATTACTTTTTCAGTACAGTGAAAGTATTCATAAAGACTGGTTAGCATTAATCGAAAAAAATAATTCAGAAACTGGTAAATTAAGTTTTTTCCCCCTTATAATTTTGCATTTATGAGTCTCTTTTTTTAAATTGAAGGACAAATCAACTATTGAATAATCTAGATTGCAGTTCAGTGGTAGTTCTAATGTACCTTCCTTTTTTCTCAGTAAATTTTCTCACATGTGGCTCATATATGAAATTTTAAAAAAAAACTTAGATATGTATCAAAACATGATTTTAAAAAATGGACTCCTGATGAATTGTCTTCTTAGAAACAATTTAGAAAGCATTTATTATTTTAAAATTGTTTTCTTAGAGTGTCGTGGCCTTTTCACTTTATACTGAGCATAAATTATACTGGCTTCAATTCAATGAAACAGTTTAATTAGATAGTATAAGGGAATAATTTTTAAGCTTGAAAAAATTACTTCATACCGTTAAAGTAGCAAAATGCCTTCCCCTTTTTTATAGCGGTTCGGGATGCTGACTGCTATGCCGCAGGGCCTGGGTCCGAATCCTGGAGACGGCAGGGATGTTTTTAAATGTAGAGTGCCTTCGTGGCAAGAGGGCACTTGAGGGGGCCGCAAGTCCTTTTTTTAGGTTGGTGGAAGGGGGTGGAGGATCCTGACCATCTTCAGGGTGTTTCCCCTCAAAATTGTGGTAGAACTGAGCCAAAAATTACTGTCACCTGCATGGTGCTCAAAGCTACGGATAACGACTGGCGTACATCCATCCCTATACCGTGATAAATTTCGTGGGCCTCGATCTGACATCGTCAGATAGGTGGCATTAGCAACAACAACAAAAGAGCAAAAATATTTAGAATACAAAAACAGAGTGAATTATTGAAATGTATCATCATTTAGAATGAAAATTAATGATGATTATTACAACACATTTCACATTTTTTCACTATCTTTTTTTAATTTGAAAACTTTCTCACTGTTCTCTTAATAAACAATTCTTCAATTAAAACTAGGATTTGCAGCCCCGGGATTTAATTTTTGTTTGAATTATATTTTGAAATTTTTTTTCAAAGTATTGTGAATCTGATATTACATTAAATGTATCTTATCTACTTTTCTTGTACTGTATGCGTTTAATGTCAGTTTTCTTACGTGTTGAACCTTGAAGGGTTCAAGGCGGGTGTGTATGTTAAACCGTGAAATTCGATATGTGTTCTCTCTTATTTTCTTTTGTAACTTTCTCTCCACCGCGTGTGGGGTCCAAAAACGGACATTTCTCCCATCCTTCAGTATGTCCGGTGTCAGCTAACTTGGACAGAGGCAATTAGAATTTTTAGAAGATATTTAGTAGGATTTTCAGAGACGGGATCGCGGTTTTTTTTCCAATCTCGAAATCCCATGATTAAAATAACTAATTCCGGGATTTAATTTTTATAAATTATATTTAAAAAAATTTTTCTCATAAAAATTTTTAAGAATTTAATTCATTAAAAATTTATATTTTGTTCATGAAATATGTACGTAGAATTTTTTTTGTGTAATTATAAGTGCTATAGGAAACAAAAATTAGTGCACAGCTCTCATTCCTCGTATGGGAGAATGTCGCACAGATCTAAGTGGCTCACTGCAATGCTTACACAATAATATAAGCAACATCTCTCAAGAATAGATTTTGTCACAGTTCATTCTTCAATTAAATGCCGTTAATTAATAGCGGACCTGCTTCGAAGACTTGAGACACTTCAAATCCCATTGTATTACTAACAGCTCATGCAACTCGATCTTCAATTTCAAATGAGAAAACCCTTGAAATAAATTCACATTTTTATTCAATAACTGGATCAATTTGTATACAAAAACCATTAAGTGTAGCAGAAGAACTAAATAAAGTTATCAAAGAGGTATATGCATCAATGCAGCCCATTAGATTTGAGACACTGTCATCAAAATTTCAAAAAGAAATGTCTCTCTTGAAAATGGAGGGAGACGAGATGACTACCTGAAAAGACCATACTCCTATTTAATTGCGATAATACCCACTAGTGAAGAATCCGAACGTGCATTTTCTTTGACACGACAATTTGTAACAAAAATATGAAGCCATTTCAAAGATGAAACGCTGGAGGAGCTGTGTTTTTATAAGCTTATTTACAGAAACACAAGAAATGCTTTTTTTTTAAAATTTTTCATTATGTACTACTTTTATTTGTTTTTATGATGAATTAATTTTTTATTTTTGTGTGTTTCATTAAAATAATATTGTATCATTTTTTATTTATATTTTCATTTTTATTATGCAATTTCAACTACGCTAATGTGTAAGTATTTTTAATAAATAATTCAATTCTAATCCCGGTATTGAAAATATGACACGGGATTGCAAACCCCATTTAAAACTGATTCTTAGAAAGATAAAGTTTTTAGACGACCCCTTTAAGTTGTAAACATAACTTGGAATAAATGAACTTTTGTAGTATCATTAAAAAGTACCTGAGATATAGTTTGGATGTAGAATTACATGATGAAAAAATAATTTTCCTTAATGAATTATCCTATTCATTTACATGTTACGAAGGTTAGTTGACATCTGGCTTCCATTAAAATAATTGTTAATATGAGGATATTTGTAGCTTGTGCATGATTCTTATAATATGACTTACCTTGAAAGGTTAAATCATTTGTTAATACATATACGTGTTACGTGAGTTGCTCTCTTATGATTATTGTATTTGCCTCAGGAATCGCTAGAAATCAAAAAGTCATTTCATGTTTTATAACTCTCAATCTAGTTTTTCGTTAATGAAAGCGATAGCTACGGTTTCTATCAATGCAATCACTGTAATTTAATTTATATAAAATAAATATTTGCACAAATCTTTGCACATGAATTTTTTTAAGAGATGGAGTCATCGTTTTTAGCTTTCTTTTGTGTTATTCATTTATAATGTATAAACATATTTATAATATCATTTTCTACTTTTATTTATAAGAAAGATTAAGTCAGTAGTATTTAAAGTATAATTGCTATCATTTAAGATTTTATAGAAGTGTATAACCAACACACTAGCTCTATATTTTGGGGGATTTCATTAATTAAATTAGTATTTCTCGGAATATATTTGTGATAACATTTTTTTACTTCATATCAATAAAAAAAGCTTACTTTTTATTTACTTATACTAATACCTGATGAATATTTATTTGAGTGTTAAAATAAAATCAAGTAAATAATTTTAAAAGAGTTTTTACTTAATTGAAGATACTTTAAAGTTTTCAATACATTATTATATATATATATATATATATAAAAGTTACTATATTATTTTGGCGTGTACAAGTAGAACATTTTTTATATTTTTATTATTATTTACTATCTTTGCATAAACATAGAATTTGAAAAAAATTGAAAAATTAATTGAACTATTCTCAAAAAAAGCCAAAGAAATGAATGAATCGAAAGAAAATATACAGAGACATGAAAGCAATGCGCAATTTTTATATTTATTTTGCTCTTGTATTCTTTCTTAACCCAAATCATTTTTGTACACGAATTATACGATAGTCAGAGTAAAATACTGACTACAGTCTTAATGCATACTATCGTAAATTTCTCTCAATGGTTGAACTAAAAATTGACAGTTATATAATCAATAATCAGTCAGACAAAATGAGAATGAACTAATGTTTATATAAATGCATTACCTTAAAATTTTTTGTTTGTCTTGTAAATCCTTTTTTTTTTCTCTTTCTCTCTCAGTTACTTTACTCTCACCACTTTTTTCTGTGAAAATATATTGAAGTTTCAATTCTCAATTCTCCCAAAGTATTTTGTAACAGAGCATGAAAATGCTTTAATACCAAACAGAGTTCATCTCGTTCAATATTAATCTGAATATAATGGTTTGTTATTGAAAAAAGAAAAGAAAAAAGAATTTGAAAATATTTTCATTTGTGTGTGCTTACACATAATTCAGATTTCAGGTAATTATTCCTGACATTATTTTTCGAATGCCAAATTTCTTAGAATTTTCCATTTTTATCATCAAATCCTGTATTATAAATTTTAAAATAAATGAAAATCTGAAAACGTTTGTATAAGAAATATTTATAGATATTTTTTTTTTTTTTGCATAAATATTTTCAAAACATTTTAAAATTGTTCAAGGCACATATTTAGAAGTCAAAATAAAAATAAAGATTTCACAGGAACAGTTATGTTATACTTTAACTGAATAGGTAATATTATATCTCAATTTGCATCAGAAGAGAGAGAGAAGAGTTATGTTACGAGAAGGTCAATTTTTATTCAAAACAAAAAAGTGAGTCATTAAACGAGAATTTCAATCGAATATTGAAATTGAAAAATCCTTTTGAAAATGTTTTTTAGGGATGCTTTCTATAGAAGCGGTCGCCAAACTTTTTGACATCACAGACCAGTCAATTCATAATTTAAATCCAGCGTACCACTAATAGGACTTTTTAAGTGTTCAACATATTTATAGAAAAATTGGGATCTAAGAACACATAAAATGTACCTATAGTTAATAAAATGAAACTATTAATTGTAACCAAATTACGAAAGCTTTATTAATAATTCACAATAAAATAAACAAAATAAAAATCTGTAAAAACAAAACAAAAAATGGCTTAAGTATATCCAACTTTTAGCATTATACATTCCTAGTGGGATGGATGCTCCTGCTTACTTGTAATAAGATTATAGATATTTGGATCCCCAATGCTGTCATAGTAAGATGGAGAACTGGATTTATTTCAAGTAGATCGGTACCGTGTTTTGATGGTTGTGATAGATGAAAAGGCCTTTTCACCTAAATAAGTTGTGGAGAATTGAATCAGAATTTTCATCTCATGTTCACTAAGAAAAGGGTATACACTTTTTATAGAAAGCTAAAACTAAGATCTTGATAAGGATGAATGAAATTTCAATTGGAGAGTTAAGGCCTCGTCAGACCGTAGGTTGATGACGGTTTCTTCTGGATGCATGTTTAAATTATTCCCCTGAATATTCGCTGCGAATTTTCGCGATAAGTAAGAATATTTCACATTTTTCTGGGAGAAATTTTCTCCCGGACCACCACTTTGGAGACTTCTGCTCTATAGGATCCTATCAAATTAGTTTTATTTTGCTAAGAAAATCTATGACCTTTTATTTTTTAATATATGAATGACTAAAATAGTGTTACTGAAAATGAGACATTTACATAAACACCAATAGTGAGCAAACAGCGATCAAACGGCGATTTAAGAAGTGATTAGATGATAGCCTTAAGTGAGGATGCATATATTATTATTATTTCGACTATAAATCTTGAGTCAAATTTAACAGAATTTTGCTTAGAAATGTAGAATAGGCAACAACAGTGCGCATAATACTGTTGTTATTTTATAGTTCGAAATAATGTGGTATACCCTTTAAAGTAAACTTTAAAAGTTAAAATAGTTTCGCTAGTACTTTTTTTTGTATAAAATCATTTACTAAAAGTAAATCCTGTAGCATGATAACTTAAGTAAATTAAAGAGTTATTTAAAAAATCTAAGTTTTATAATATTTTCCCCTTATTTTAATTTGTGATTCATATAAAAGTTTTGATATTTGAAAAAAAAAATTAAACTTTTGTTAAAATAACATAGGTTAAAAATCCTTTAAAATTTAACTTTTTCGTGTACTGATAATAACGCAAGTTATTTTTCATACACTTGTACTAGAAGAAAAAGGATTTGTGCAAGTAAATTATACTAAGAAATACAATTAAAGAAAAATAAAATGAGTCATTTCTTTAATATGTTGCAAATACAATAAAATTCAGATTGTTTCTTAAAAACAACGTATTTATTACATAAAGAAATAAAGGAACACTATTTATCTATTCACTTTTTGCAATTACGTTGTTTTTGTAACAAAACTGAAAATGTATAAGACAGGGATAGATATGAAATGAAAAGATAGATATGAAAAGAAAAGATAGTCGTATTAAGTTAAATCGATTTCATTCTGAACTCACGAAAAGATGATTTATGTTTTTTTTAATTGACAGCTGAATTATGATGTATTACGCAAAAGTTCTAATAACCATCATATATTTAAGAAGAGATTCAATATTAGAAGATTATATTTAACTACAAGCGTAAGATTTGATACTAATATTCTATGATGAATAAGTTTTAGATATTATCATTTGTTGTATTTCGAATACTTCTAGCTCTCGTAGGTTTCATTTCATGCGTCTTGCTTACGATTCATTATCCTTCAGTTTGGGGAAAATTACTTTTAAAAAGATGCATTCAATATGAAAAGTAAGAAATAATCAGGACCATAATAGGGAACTAAAGAAACAATATTTTACATTTATTTTTAATTTTATCATGTAAGAGCACGTTTTCGACTGAATTTCCTCAAGGTAACTTTGTTTGTAAGTGAAGTGCCACCCCAGAGTGGTTTTCTTTTCATTCACTCATAGAAATTATGAAATACATTCACATAGCTTGAAAGGTAAATGTATATATTAAAAACAAATTGTACTCCCATGCAAAATTTGCATTAAGAAATGGGTCTGAATTGCATCATAGCTTTAAGATGATAAATAAAGAAAAGATTAAGAAGTAAAGAAAAAATTTTTGAAATATTTGCATTAATTTGTTGCCCAGAATAAGTTCAATAATGTATATTTCATTAGTTAGCATACATATATAAATGAAGGGTCTTTCTTCTCGTGATAGTCAAACTAAATGTTGCTACTCAAAAATTGATAACTTAGTTTAATTTTGATAAGAAGAGAGAGAGAGAGAAAACGCACTTCTATGCAATAATACTCAGGCCTCAAAAGATTTAAAATATCTACAGTTTCCTGTTATGGATTCTGGGATATTGATAGGAATCAGATAAATAGCTAGTTAAATTTGTAATACTCTTTCGGCTTATATTGTTATAATCTATATATATACATTAAATTCATTCCTACATACATATGTATCTGTATATATATATATATGTTATCGGCAAAGTATGAAATGCCGGCATTCTATACAGTGCCGGACGTTTTTAGGCAAAGTATGAAATATGAGATTTATTACATACTTTGCCTAGTCATTGTATAGAATGCCTAGGCATTTTATACAATGCCTAAGGCTGCTTAGGCAAAGTATGAAAAAAGGCCATTATAAGGATATTATATCAATGACTTTCTTTCCTAAAAGTACAAATGTTATTCTGACAAAATAATGAGACTGTCATTAAAAAAATTATTGTTAAATTGTGATTTCGCAAATACTTGTTTTAAAATTCCTTCAGAAGTTCCAAGTTTATAGAAACCATCCTATTTCTCACTCCTTACAAGTGCCCATATATTGATTCGAAAAAAATCAAAGTTTTGTGTGTACTATAATACCTTTCTTTAAAAATAATTTTTGATTTTTTTTGGCAAGTTTCACGTAGGTGGATGTACACTTCAATATCATAACGAGTAACATTTTTGTATTTGGTTGAAAGTTCTTTCAAAATTCTATCACATCCCCAGAATCCGGAATTTAATTTTGGTCTTGGAAAATTAAATTCCTAGAACAGGTTCACATCGTCAAACTGGGTGTCAAAATTACCGGCTGCAATTGGTATCGCCTATACATGGTGCCTCACTAAAAATGGATACCCGCTCCTGGGGAATGTACTAGGTCTGAAAATGATAAAAATATGAATCTGCCGCCCTATTGGGGGGGGGGGGGAGAATCCGTGACGTAAATACTGTATAGCATTTCTTCCCAACAGTTTTCTCTTCCAGACCGGTCAACGTTTGATAATTTTACGGCGTCCCGCTGATAGTGGGACGTTGATTATTTATATTTTGAATTGTTTTGATTTATAATTTAATTGTATTTACACATACCTTCAGAGCAAAATTCAGTTTCACCAAAAAATAATCATAAAATGATTTACATAAAATATAAAGTGATTTCCATGGAAAGTAGCACAAACACAAGAAAAATACACCCCAGTAAAAATAATGGAAATAATTTAATGCTCCTTGGGTGGCCTGATACCCTTTGATCCACGTATCACGGTTTGGGGACCTCTGTTTCATGGTACTGACTCCTACTTTAACAGTTTAAATGAGTTTACTTTTATTTACCGTAAACATCACATCATAGCTATTCAGCAACCAATAGCCCCTGGGTTCCTTCTTAGTAGTCATTTTAGCATTTTTTACATCAGTTATTAACTTCTAGTAAGTAATTTCAGTTGAGAAAACCCCCCTTTTTTTTAGCATCAGCTCGAATCATGGGCAAGTAGCCTTTGAATAGTTGTTTCATGTCTATGAACCATGGGTCGGCAAACTTTTAGCTGTTGCGTGTCAAACCAGTCTACCAATATGATTCAGCGAACCACACAGTAAAGCATTTTTGAAACAATTCAAAAATTTACAAATTTGTTGGGTAGTGCAAAGGGCCACTGATATGTGGGTCGTGTGACATAGGTTGCCAACCCCTGCTATAGACCATGGCTCCTTCTCCAACACTATAGCTTGCTCCTCCATTTTCGAGTAGCACAGGAAAAAACCAATTTTTTGTTGAACAAGTTTAAGTAAAATTGAGTATTTTGAAATTTCCGAACAAACAGCATATACAATTAACAGATTCTGGGCTTGAGACACACGTTAAAAGTTTTATGTCTTGCCAATTGACAATATTCGAAATGAATCTGAGATGTATTTCATACTTTGTCGGTTTCTCATTAGGCATTCTATAGAATGCCAGGTTTCATACTTTGCCGGTAACATATATATAAACATATACATATGCAGATATATTAAAATATTTATTCTATCAAGTTTCTAGTAAATTATTTTAAAAATTATTAGCATTTTCTATTTTTGTTGCTGATTTAATATAAACATTATGAATTTTTCTTGTTTTATGCTCGTAAACACTCTCAGATAAAGTACTAAATAAAACAGGACTTTTTTCAAGCCTTTTTAACTTAGCCAAATAATCTTAGATGGTTTGAAAAGGGATATAGTTAGCTGATTCGACACACTAACTAATTTTTATAACTCCATTTCTTCTATCTGGTTCCAAAGAGGAATAATCAGTTAATTTGTGTAGTGTATTGGTGTTTCAATTTTATTATTTATCATTGAGTTTCACAAGCGTTGTATAATAAGAAAAATTATTTTTATAAATGTTAATTTTGATATTTGTATTGAATTTTTTGATATTAAATTTTGATTTCAAATCAGTTCACATGAACCAAAATTAATAGATTATTTTAATGAATAATTCTAGTGTATCTGACTATGGAACTTTTTATTCACCTAATTTTCATAGTATAGTTTTAAACTGCCTAATATTCTTTTGCACTATATGAATACTTTTGTTTTTTTAATAAAATGAAATTAGTCTTCATTTTTATTCATTTATTACGTCCTTAAGATGTTTAAATATTATAAATTTTTGATTTTCTTTACTTACTAAAATATCACTAATTTGCACTAAAATATTCTATGAAGTTATGTATGATATTCATGAAGAAATGCGTTAATTCATTTAAACCAAAATAGTAATATCGTCGTTTTGTGAACAGATTACACCACGATATCTCGACTATTAAGAATAATCCTATGAACTTGTCTGGAGAAATTAGATTTGTAACAGTTACATTTAAACTCTGCCTTCCCTTGACAAATAACGACAGCCAGGTGGCGCTACTTGTTCTTGGGGGAAAGGAGAACGTTTTTTTCCAGAGTTGTTCTTGAGCCGCCGGATGGTCCCCGAGCCATGGATACACGTGGAGTCAGGGAAAGCCTTTCCCTCCTTTGATGTCTTATGTTATTTTGTTTGTGTGTGTATCTCCTTGTGTTGTGGAACTTCATGAACATTAAAAATATCTTGTTCCTGTAACTATCAAAGGCTGCATTAATTAGTAACCACAACATGGGAGCATTACAGATTTATATTAGAACATGCTAATTTGGTTCTAAGGTTTTAATCTTGAAACCGGTCGGAGATTTAGCTCTGGAAGCATAAACTGCTCTTATTTAGATCATGGAATCTCTTGCCTAGTTTTTGAGCCCTGATTTTATTACATAATTTGAAAGTATCGCTCTCACTTAGATCTTTACATACGTTTCATTACAAAATAAAAACTCGTGTTTTTTTTGTTGTTAAATTATAAGTAATACATTTTATCAGTAATACAAAAGGTTGTGGTACTTCTAATTTTGTTGCACAAATTTAATATAATATTCCTTCCGTTTAAATTTCGTCCATATACTTTTATGCTGGTGGGAATATATATCTTCAATTTCGTAATTTGTGAAATAAACTTTATCGCTAATTGAAGAGAAAAAGAAGACTCATATTTTGAAAAGTTCTTTACAATAGCTAGTGTAAATGGTGTGCAAGTTGAATATTTTACTGATTAGTATCGGTTACTATAACAAAACGTTCCTAAATCAAATCTGTACGATGCAGTTATAAATTAAAGAACATAGTGAAAGAGGATTGAATAAATAATTAATTAATGATCAAAGAAATTGTGTATTAGAGAGGTACTTCGAAACACGTGGTTTTTCAGATTTTAAAAATGATTTAATGTTTTCTTCATTTAATATCCTGATTTTTCTTTTCCAATGACCTACATAATTTCCCGAACTTTAAAAAAAAGAGTAATATCACAAACTAACCTTGCAAGAGATGACTTTGAATACATTAATGATTCGGTGATTAGAATGCGAGTGCGTGGACCAGGAAAATGTTTCTTGTATACTTCAGCTGAGAAAGAACGATAAAAGAGTAAATAAAATAATAAAACTATCGTATAGTTTTCTCAATATATTTATGTAAATATTTATCGTAATGCAATTGACCATTATGATATAAAAATGAATACAACGGGAAATTTTATAAGCCGTTAATTAAAAGCTTATAATATACTAAAATAACTATATATTTAAGAATCTCTGTTAAAGCAAAGATGTATTGGGAAAATCCAAAAGAACTATAGCTCATACGAAAGCTGTATGATAATTAAAACTCTTGCGCAAAGATTTTATATCTATCATTTCCAACAAATATGCTCTTTTTGCAGAATTAATCGGGTCCTTAAACTGTTAAATTAAATTGAAGCTTTTTTATTTCACTTCACTTTTATATATAATTTATATAATTAGAAGAAGTTTGTGATTCTGAAAATTGAAGTGCTCTAATGCAGTGATCTCTTTTGATATGCAAAATATTTTACGTTGAGTCAAGTATCAAAACTTTTATTTTTCTGTATACAAACACATATTTGAAAAGTTAAGAGTCTTTTCAATTCAGTGCAATGCATTTTAAAGTTGCGTGTTTATGTATAGTAAAATTGATAGAGAGAAATATGTAGAGTAAAACTGATAGAAATATGTAAGGTAAAGCTGATACACACATATTTCTTTAGCAATAATGTACTACTGTAGAAATTACCTATTATTACGTGCCAATAGAAGAACGAATTGAATTGGTTAGATTTACTATATTTACTCGAATCTAAGCTACATTTTTTCCCCAAATGTTAATGTTACTGAAAATCGAGAGCGGCTAAAAATCGAAGAAAAAAATTGTTAGATGGAGTATTCAGAACAATTACAGGTTTAAATATGCATTTAAAAGTTTACAATACTGATAAAAAACTAATTATTCATTTCTTATTATTTCTCATTTTAAATTTATTTTGATTTTGCAAAATTAGATATCGATAAAAGATCTTATATCATTTTTCCTTCTTCACAATATCTTGTTGAGAATTTGGGATGTGGCTTAGAATCCATGGAAGATTGGGTTCGAATAAATTATCTGTACTTCCTTAGAGTCCTTATTTTCTCGACTCAAATATAATCCATGTCCTGTGTGATTTAATGAAAAAGAGGGTTTTCTAAAGTGTTTTTTTTTAAAAATATTATAATAATCCTAAATATTTGAGATTCTATGAAAAAACCTGTTGAGTGTATTTCAGCTACCTAAACGTATCAAATATATTAAGCAAAAAAAAAAAAAAAGAACAGCCGTTGATATTTGATTAGCTTGCATATTTTGCTTTTAATTTTTTCTTAAGTGCAGAAAATATAGATAGAAGGAAAATGAGAGTATATAAATGGTGTGCATTAATTCTTTACAAGGAAAGGTAATGATGTATGGTGGTAAGAGTACAGTTTGGAAGTCGCTTTATCTAAAGTATTTTTATAAATAAAAATTTTCCTTCATAAATGAAGTTGCGATTATCATTTATTCGACAAAATATCTTAATACACTTTCTCTTATTCGCTTACATCTGGTTTGATCGCCTTATATTTTATACTACCTCTTCAGAAAACTTAAGTCAAAATTCAAGCATTTAATCTTATCTTCAGATTCAAGCTTCATTTAATCTTCAGATTCATTTAATCTTATATCAAGATTCAAGCTTACATCTTCAGATTTCTTGCTGAGCATCTTAGTGAGAGGGAGAGTTCTGTCACGTTCATTCTCAGCTAAAGCAGAACAGTTAAGCTGTAACGTATTGTAGCTAAGTTTGTTTAAGTTAAGAATTGAAAGAACTTGTAATCCTTGTGACCACACAGTTTTTTTCCAAGCACATACTTTTTCCCTTTCTTAAGCCTATAGGAATTAATACACCTCTGCTTATACAATCACTTTTCTATTTGCTATATGTGGAACAGACCATGACCTTCAAGTCTGCTTTTGATTCAACCGTTTCAAATTTCAAGTTCATTGCCTATTCTGAAAATTCAAGGCTTCCGGTAGATGATTGATAAAATAGGAGTTGTGTTTTCAAGAAAGTTGCTTGCATTGTATTTCAACTGTCATTCCTTTGTTTCCCCCCAATTTTTGCATGCTTCCTCCAATACGATTTTAAGAGAGTGATTCAATGACTCGGAGCCCATTTTAGGCTTGTCTTTTCTCATTCTTTCCTGATCTCTATCTCCCTACCGCACCTTTCAAAGATATCATCTCATGGGAAGTGACTTCCGTGCATTCATTTCCTGCTGACCACCAGGTAAAAGATAGTTTCAATGAGGAAAACTTATACAATAAAAGACATTCCATTCATTAGAATAGAATTATCCGCATTGAATAGAATTACCTGACTTCTCTATTCCATCTTCCAATTGTTCCAAAGAAAGCGTAATATTTGAACAATTCATAAATGCATTGGAATGGATTTATTTTTCGTGTACTATCATATAATAATAATATGGCATTGAAATGCCATTAATTATTAATTTATTTAGTTTCAAAGAATTTAATTATCTTCTCACTCAACCGGAATTATACTGAAAAAATCTTGAATGAATAGGAAGTGCAAATATTTTCCCAAGGATGCCGAATTGATTTTATTTATAGCATTTCGAATTACTTCATTCGCGTTTACTTAGGATCTCGTATAATGTGAAATACATTAAAAAGAACTAACTGCAAAAGAGGTTTTTTTTTAAAAATTCCATATGGGAAAATGTATAAAAAAGAATTTGTTAATTATACTTCCTTTTAATGAGTAAATTATTTCAAAAAATGTACATTTTAATATTTTTAACAATTAGCTGACAGTTTAAAGATTTCAGAAGTATATGTTTGTAAGAAAAAATATGCATTTCAACAAAATTGGTTACTTTGCCTGTTTCATGTCTATTATGTGGTAGGGGAAATTCAAGAATTTAGAAAAAGGATTTCGTAGTAATTGCCTTTATAAATACAAAACATTGTTTTAATATTGAAAAAAAATTTGGTGTGTCCATGAAAATATATGCTCAAGTTCAGATTTTTAGATGTTTTACAAACGAGGGGTGAAACAAATCTTAAAATGTGACGTGACTTCATAATTTCACAATGAAACTTATACCGCACACAACCCATATATATATATATATAAATAAATATTAAAAACATGAAATAGTAAATAGCAAGAACAAAGAACATAACAAGAAACAACATAATAAAAATATAAAAGAAAAACATGAAGATCAAATCGAAAAAATAAATACAAAAAAGAACCTAGCAAGTCAAAAAGCAATTTCAGACTTGAGACTAAATAAATGGGGTTAAACTAGTTGGAAGGCACCAACCTTCCCCTTTTGCAACTCTGTAGGAAAAGCCAAATAAAATAAATAGAAATTCAAAGTATGTAAATGCTGAGAGAGTATGAGAAAGCAAGGACTACTTTTCTCCAACAAATTATCCTAATTATATATATATATATATATATATATATATATATATATATATATAACTTACTTAAAAAAAGGTTAATTATAGTGAAAGTTATCCATTCATATATATGTTAAAAATTAGAAATGATTATTATACAAAAGATGCTTCATTAAAAAAAAGGTTTTAAGTCACAATTATTATCTGCATATATATATAATATAAATCGTCATTATTTGAATTTAAAGTAAAGTTATACAGAGGTATTTACTGCTTACATTAAGCGGATTAAAGTTAAATTGGAGTCATGATAATATTTTGTAGAAAAAAAAGCAAATTGTATTACATTCCGATCGGTATTCAGGAGACAAGTTCAAGTAAAATAACATGGCGAATGAACATTTTTACTAATTTAATAAAAATGTTTAAAGGGAGAAAGGGAAGAGGGGGCTAGTATTTTTACAAGCCGAGCTATTTAACCTACAATTATATAGTTGAATAACTATTAAAACAAATGCATGATTTCAAAGAGACACTAAAAATGGCATGAAAAATGAACTAGGTCGTAATTTTAAAAGTTAACAGTTTTTAAAGCCTTCACATTATGTGTTAATTCTTCAGAGCTTTTTCTGAATCGAATGTAAAAAATCCTATTATTATCTATTATTATTCAATTTCAGGGAAATAATACGAAGAGAATATTTCGAATAACTAATCCTGTAAACGTGGTTAATCAACGTATTTCACGACTAGTTTTCATAATGCCCTTCCAACTCAGCAAAAGCTTTCCTTGTAAAATCAGATAACAGGAAAATTAACATTATTTCATCAATAGGTTTTATTTAAATAATGACTTTTCTAAATATCAGAGTAGGAAACTTTAAAAAGATATAGAATTTTTATAGTCCTTTCTTTTGAAAGAAAGGCATTTAAGCTCATTTAATCTTATTTGTTAACCTTGTTTAGATTTCATGGATTTTATTAAAACTGATCTCAGAAAAATCATTTGCTTAACAATAGTTCTCTCCCCCACATATTGTTTTTATTCTTATTCTTGAATTAAAATTCAGTTAAGATTATAGAATCCAATCCAATAAATCTGTGCAAAGTGTACGCTCATATATTACGATGAGTAGCATTATATAAAAATAATAATATATTATTTAATTTTTAATTAACATATGCAATGTAAATTGAAGCACTGAAGCAGTTTAACTCTACGCAAAAGAAATCAAACTTTTGAGGGGAAAAATATGACGCTACAATACCAATTATACGGAAAACAGTGAAAAGAAAATTGATTGCCCTCTCAGAAATGATACTAATAATGATGGAATGGCATAATAATAAAAAGAACTATAGTAATGAATATTGGTTTGAATCATACTAAAAATTAATGAGAAATTTTTCGTAATAAAGTAGTATTTTTTCTTTTTGTAGAGTTTTCTGTAATCTATAAAATGTATTCTTCTGACTATTTAGAGAAAGTTTCTTTGGAGTCAAATATTTTTTTAAAAATTTTTTTCCAAGTAAGTAGATAATTGTTTTATTCTGCAGTATTATGGAGCTTTATATTTTTAGAACTTATTCTTAACTTTTACAAAAAAAAAAAATTCAAACTGTATTTTCTCTACTTATGTCAGCCTACTAATGTAAGTAAATGAAAGAAATTTTTTTTGATGACATAATATTTAATTTTAATTATAACTCTTAATATAAGAATTTTAAGAGTTGATTCTACCATAAGCAGTACAAATGTCGTGCTATATTCCTATATATATGTGCGCGCGTGTATGTATCTACACTGGTGTCCAAAAGTTAAGCATAATTGATAATTATGTGAATAAAGAAGGAACTGTAAATCAGAATGGCGGGAAACGTGATATGCTAGCGTAAAATGGTTATAAAATAAGAAAGCAAATCAAAAGAATGATAATAATTAATTTTATTATCCAAAGTAGTAGTTTAAAAGAAAACTAAGTATAGCAAGGATTCACACTTTAAAGAAAAAATGAAAGAAAACATTAAATAAAATACTGATGCTGCAGTTTAATAAGGCGTGTGGTCACCTCTGACAGCCAGGGACGCTGCACAGCGATTTAACATACTTGCTATGAGAGGATGAATGCGTTGTGGGCTCAAATGGTTCCAAGGTTCTTGGAGAGCTCTCTTCAGTTCTGTAACGGAACTTGGTGGGTGCGAAAGGGCTGCAATTTGTTTCCCGAGCATATCCAATGCATGCTCGATAGGATTTAAATCAGGGGAGTTCGCAAGCCACGTCATGCGCTGGATGTGTTCCTTTCAAGGAAGTCATCAATCAGCACCACTCGGTGACGGCGCATTATCATCCATGAATAGGAAGTTAGGACCGACAGCACCTCGAAACAAGCGAACATAAGGCTAAAGAACTTCGTCTCTGTATCTTTGAGCAGTCACAGACCCCGTGTCAAAGAAATGGAGGTCTGGGCGGCCGTCCATCATGATACCTGCCCATACCATTACTCCCCTTGATGGAAAATGATGCCTTTCCGTTATGTTTCTTGGTTCAAAACATGTTCCACGTTCTCTCCATATCGTTAACCGCCGAGAATCAATACCCAGCCTAAACCGGGACTCGTCACTGAACATCACATTGGCCCACTCTCCCACACTCCAATGTTGATATATCAAACTCCAGCAGTTCAAACGAGCGCGTTTATGCGCAGACGTGAGGGGAATTCAAAATGCTGGTCTTCTGGCATACAGGCCAGCATGATTGTGTATCATGTAAGCAGTTTGCCTCGATATTCGCATTCATGTGGTGACTGTGAGCGCCGAACTCATTGCTCTGGCAGTACTGCCCCTCTGACGTCGTGCACTTATTACCAAATATCGGTATTGGCGAGGGGTTGTGACTCTTCGTCGACCTGATACTGGTTGTCGGGTAACATCTTCCGTTCTTTGAAACCTCTGCCACAGTCTTGAGATCACAGACTGGTCCACATTCAGAATTCGAGACACTTCGGTTTGTGATCGTGAGGATTCCAGCATTCCAACGATTCTTCCTTTCGTAAACATGTCCAATTGGCGTCTTTGTGCCATCATTCTCCTTGTTTGATTGTTAACAACATTCCTTCTCACAGTAGTTACACGAAACTTGTCTGAACTGCCTATGCTGCGTGAATCGGTTTCTCTATGTTCCGACATGCGCTGGTGTTTTACGCAGGACTTAGTTGCCTGAAAAGTTTTGCATAAACCCAATGTTTCTTCTTCACTCAATTAATATCCGCTAGAAATTTGGAATAATTTTACTAATGTTTACTCCATGTTTTTCGCATTTTACTTTTTATGCTTAACTTTTGGACACCAGTGTACAATGAAGAGCCACTACGACATGAAGTAGGACCACCTTCCCCCAAACCACCAGACGAATCATTGACTCAAGAAGGTACTGATAGGTAATCGGGTACATCAACCGATCCAACAATTTCCGCATATTTCGAGCTGGCAAAAACGAATTTATATTTCCAAGTGAAACTTGGATTGTCAGGGGATTTTGGAATTCTATTCAACTAATCCTTTGGGGGGAAACTACTCTTTAACTGTGGTTTCAGTTTTAAAACTCCTTTCCGTAGAGATAAATTAATTTTATGGAAATGTAAATACTATGTAAACCCTCCCATTAGAGGGGAGGGGAGGTTAATCGTGAAATCTCAGAGGAGTAGAAAGTCAATTATGACAAGGAAGTCGTGCGGCTTGAAGTTAATATTCGTCTAAAATCCACCGGGAGTTGTGAAAGGAAATTGCAATGGATCTGTACTCAGCTATCGTGATTCGAGAAGTACTTGCATAAGGAACTAAGATCCAAGAAAAGTCATTTTGAATAATCTAATAAGTTAGATTAAAAATTTGGATTTATGTCTGCTGCCAAGGTAAAGTAACAAAGTTGTAAATCAATAATAATGCGTTAGATCTAAAGTAAAATTATATATTTGTAAGATCATATATCTGCTTCTTCTTCGAACCCTCTTACACACGTGACCTCGGGGTCACGAAAAAGATATAACTTGAAACTCACCAGAATGTTATTTGAACTTTTCCTGACAATTCGACTCTTCCGATATGGTGCATTACCCTGTTGGTAAATCTCATTACGTGCCGATAACACTGTTTCCATGAAGAGGTGCAATCGTGTTCACATAACACACACATAGAAAGAATTGTTTGATGGGCATGATAGGTCCTAATGTCTTCCAATGAAACTTTCACTTTCACCACCATCATCGTTTTTATCCCAGGAGCCAGGTTTCTTCTGAATATCAGTGTTTTTGCAGTTTTCCGTCATTGTGATTGATCAGAAAACGGTATTTGTCGAATCATGAGACTTTCTGCTATTCTTCTATGATTTAATGCTTCTGTTCCATAAACCATTGCTAGGGCTGATGGGAAGGACGCGCAATCTGCATAGGGACGTGATTCAGAAGCTGGCTGCTTAACCTCAAAAGCCTCTATGTATGTTGCACTGTGTATTGAGACATACCGTCTGGGGTGCCACTGTTTGTAGTTGCTACAGATACCGGCCGTTCCAGCCCTTCGGTTATTGAAAACAATGCGTAGCAACCTCCGCTATCCTCTGAAATCTGTGCGCTGTGACTGACAAATCGCTAACTAACGACTTGTTGTTTCCCCATCCATACACAACTTTCGACAAGTATTCACAACATTTGCAGGTGAGCAGCCCAACAAAAGCACCATTTTTGAAATTAATGTTCTTGGATGCTGTCGACTCTTTATTGAGGTGCTTGTACCTTTATTGAAATCTTATAAATTAACAAATTTTCCCATTATGTCGCTGAACACTCTACATAAGAAAATACAGTGCATGAATAATTCGCGTGTGCCGTGGTTGTGTCTTCGAATGAGATCATTGTTCTATGTGATGTGTGGTCATGATGTAATGGTTCTTCGGTATACGTATATTAGTGTGCAAAATCTAAGAAACTCTTCAAATTGGGCCGTAATTTCGGAAAAAATCAATTGCTTGACATGAAATCCACACTACAGAGGCACAAAGAAGCACTTTAAGGTTGATGAAGGAAAAGTAGTAAAAAAATGAAACAAAGCAGAAAAAGGCTTTATTAACAGAATAGCATTAGTAAAAACATTGCCCTGCAATGAAAAAGAACATCAACCAAAGTCCATTAGTAATGGATAGGACAGAGGTGGGGAACCTTTTTACCATTAGAGGCCACATTTAAATTAGGCAGCAATAAGAGAGCTGATTGACCTAAGAAAGTGACTTTTGTGAAACTATTATAGTTTTTCTATAGATTTAACAATTTATTGCATTATATAGAAAAAATAAATTATAATACTACAAAATTTTAAATATAATATACATATAAAATAATATAAAAATATTATAAAAAATATTTTTTTATTCACTAAGTTAGTGACTATTTGGCTTTGTTTTTTGTTTGACAGTAATTGTATATTTTTTTTTAACATTTATAAACCCCGTGCACCACCGAACGTATAACACGGGGGTAAACAACACAGACAGAAGAAAGGATTACAACACAAACATCCATGCCTTCTCCGGGATTCGAACCCAGTCCCTGCGGCACCGCAGTCAGCTTCACTGACCACTATACCGGATGGGCGGCTAATTGTATATTTGGATCAAGCTTCGTAACACACAGCTTTAATTGATCCTCTAAATGTGCATCTGTAATTTGCGTTCTTAAATTTGTTTTTATTTTTGACATGAGAGAAAATGTTGTCTTGCAACCGTAGGTACTTCTGAAGCAGGAAAGTAAACGGCGAGCATGTTCTCGAAGGCATGGATATTAAACAGCATTTTTCCAGATTTCTATGGGATCCTTTTTAGCGTTAAAAAGGGATTTGATGATACTCTCTATCTTCCCCTAAATCAATTAACTCCATTTGTAGTTCTGCAGGAGCCTCGGATATATCTATTAAATGTGGTTCAAATGCCAGTTTCATAGCAGGAGTGTGCTCGTCAAAATCAGAAAATCTTTTAGTATACTCTTCTATTAAACAATCCAAGACACCTACATATTCATCGAATATTTTATTTTCACAGTTCTGCTCATTTAACATTTTAGCTAGCTCCGGGAAGTGTTGTTCACGATGTCGCATTGCATTTACGCGAATATAGTTGACAATGGCAATGGTTCTATCCAGAGTGTTTTGCAAAATGGTAGATTTTGCGCTAAGATTTTGCTGATGCAAAATGCAGTGAAATGATATCAATTTTTTCAAGTTTAAGTTTTCCTTTTTTAACAAAGCAACGAATCCTTCTTTTTTGCCTCTCATGGAAGGTGCGCCATCGGTGCAGACACTGACTAAATTACTGACATTCAATTGTAATTTATTACATACTTCTTTGATGTTTTCGAAAATATCGGCTCCGCGAGTTCTTCCAGTTAGTGTGTGACGGGTGCTTACGCGTTTCACTAACCTTCTCTCAATTCTTTTAAGATTGTATTTATTTTAACCAATCCCCGCTGAGAGCTAAAAGTGTGACTTATGCAAACAAGATAGTTTCGGGTTTAGCGAGTTCGAAAAAGATATAAAAGGGAGAAATGGAATGAAGAGGAGAGGATGACTACGTGGTTTGATAGAGGAGTTAACTAAGAGGTTGATTAAGAAGGTGATTCTGAGAGATTAGTTTAACTAGTAAAGTTTGTTCGCCGTAGGAAGATTATTGGAAAAGGTTCATTAATTCTGTTCGGACGGAACTGAAGATATCAAGGATTGAAGCCGCTCTTTAGATCCTTCAAGTATTAAAGAATCCTCCTTAAAAAGATATCAGGTCTGTTATTTTCATAAATTAGATTTAAATGCGTAGTTTGATTGTATGCGTTATTCTCCGTAGTTTCAGTTAGTGTTCCGTCGTTCATAATTGAATTCTTATCTCACTCCACTGTAATTTGTTGTTCTTAAAGTTTGATTAATATTTGTGCATTTCTATAATAAGAAGAATTTTTTTTTAATAAATAATATTGATTTATTAATTTAGTAGTTGTTAATTATGAATCCAACATACCCGAATTTAGATAATGTGCAAAGGGGAGTTAATAATCATAGGGGTAGTGAGAGACTACGACAAGTGTACCCAACGCAAGTAGTTCTTAGTAACATTGAAAATCTTTAGTTATAGCACGAATAAAATATAAAACTTGTGCCGAATCTGTTTTATAAGTGCTTTCATCTAAAGCAATTGAAAAATAAACATCTTCATTTTGTATAATTGTATGAAGTTGCTCTGTTACATTTTGCGCTAATTTGTGCTGTCGATCTGTTACAGTTCTTCTTGAAAGAGGTAATTGTTTGTATTTGTCGACATTTCTTGGATCTAACATACTCACTGCTTCAACAATACATTCTTTAATTATTTCAATGTCACTAAATGGTTTGCCCCTTTTTCCAAGTATATGTGCTATTTTATACGTGCAGCGGAATTTTGATTTACAAAGGCACTAAAAGATGCCTGCTGATGATGCTTCTCATTTTTCAACTATTGAAGAGCAGCTTTTCGTGATTTACCTTCTAAAGCGAAATATTTATGTTCTTTATGAGTCAAATAGTGTTTATTTGCATTCGCTTTTTTTAAAGTATTTAAAACTGTATTGCACAACAAACACATCATTTTATCTTTCTCAGCAGTAAAGAAAAAATCTAACTCCCATTCTACATTAACTGTTCTGTTTTCATCACCTAATTTTCTTCTCTTACTATTTGACATGATGGATAAAAAAAACGAATATCAAATAATATCTTCAACAACTGTTATAAGCCGTGTAACTGTTATAAGCACGCACTGTTAACTACAGTTTGCTGAAGATCGCAACAGGGAAGCGTTGAGAGATGCGAGTCAGAGAAGCCAAAGCAAGGTGTGACACTCAAATGGGAGATCTGAAACCAATAAATTTTGTAAATAGTATTTTGTAATTTTAATTTATTTTCAAATAAATATTACATAGAACATTATTCGTTTCTTTTAGATATGTAAATTACATAAACATTGTGGAATTTTCAGTAAAGAAATTTGTGGAATTTTCAGTCTTTGGCGGGATTTTTCGCGCAACTGTCATGGCGTTGATGTACAATAGTTGTTTTTTGAAACGAACTCTACCATTTTGTACTAGGTGGCAAAGGGCCGCACAAGAACCTCGCAGAGGCCGCAGGTTCCCCACCTCTGGGATAGGACCTACTCTAAATGCATTGGTTGTATGATATCATACTCAATTCCAAATTATTCAGCAGTTCCTGAGCTAAGGTTGTGATGGATCTATACGCGTCCTTACACTAACCCTCTTGGGAAATCTTTGGGACTATTAAAAATTACCAACCTTCTCCTAAGAAGAAGACGTGATATGCAAATTAAGTGTATTATATATAGTTCAGGTTCGCTTACTAGAAGGCTAGAAAGTGAAGAGAGAGAGAGAGAGAGAGAGAATAATAGATAGTAGAAAGTTAGAGGGTTAGAACTTTAGTTAACTAAAGGTGACAAGTAAGATACAAGGTGAAGAATACCGTAAAAGGTTAGAAAGTCCACGTGAGAGAAAAAAGACAGGAAGTTGATATATTTTTTTTTAACATTTATAAGCCCCGTGCACCACCGAACGTATAACACGGGGGTAAACAACACAGACAGAAGAAAGGATTACAACACAAACATCCATGCCTTCTCCGGGATTCGAACCCAGTCCCTGCGGCACCGCAGTCAGCTTCACTGACCACTATACCGGATGGGCGGCAGGAAGTTGATATTGATAAAGAAATTGAAGGATTAAGCCTTAATTTATTAGAAGACTGCCTACGGTTTAAGTATTAGTCCTCTTCTCTCTCTCTCTCTCTCATATTACGTTAGATATTTAGAGTATTAAAAAGTTTAAGCGATAATTAGTTGCTTTTCTACCGTTAAAGCAATATTGAGGTAGAAGATTGTTTATCATAAAGTGGTTAATTTTTTTGATGTATTCTCCAAAAACGCGACTCTCGTTCCCTCCCTCTGTTGACTGATTGGAAACATCCTAATTATTATGCTTCATTGAATTGTTTCTGTGTTAATTTAAGAGTTGAATAAATAATTTGAAATCATCATGTCGAATCATCCTTCTCTTCCTCCCACACCTTTAGCTGCGTCACAAGGTAGACAGGGAGTGGTATTACAACGTTTGTCTCTCTTCAATGAACATCTATTTCAGCTATATGGTGTTCTATGGAGGATACCATCTTGCTGTCAGGAGTCTCCATGAATTCCACCATACATTTTAGATGAGATTTACATCAGAAGGAGCACAATGGTCTATCTATTCTACAGATGTCCTCACTATCTAGAAGTTCCTCAACAACAGAATTCTTCTGTCTACAAAAGTAAACTAGGAATCAATGACATCTCGAAACACATACACGTGTGTTTTCATCGCATTAACGATATCCTGTAATTGAGTTGCTGTCGAAAATATAGATCTCCTTTCGTCCATTCAACGTAACGTTTCCCCAAACAAGCACTTGAACTACCCCAACGATCTCGTTCCATGCTGTTGGTAGAATGAAGCCTGTCTCTTCTCCTCTCTTTGCATCAATTGGCGCTGACAATCGTTGTTTTAACTGAAATGACTATTATCAGTGAGCAGATCATAGAGCTATTGATGAAATGTGCTGTTTTCACGTTCTTGTCACCTCCGTAAACGATGCCGTATATGGACTACTGTTAATGGTATGCAGCGATTAGGACGAAGAGCAAGTAGGCCACCTTCTTCTAGATGTTTGGCTACATTAAACCGTATTACTTGTTCTCCAATTGTCGTACACAATTTTTCAGAAATGTTGCCCAATGTCTGGTTCTGTAGATCGATAATCAGCCTAATCACCTGTAGAATGATATACCAGTCATAACTTGCCATTGTTTTCCTCTGCTGATAACCACTAACCATTTTTACGGCGATACTAGTCATTTAGAAGGCTTTCCAAACTACCCTTTTGTCGATTTCTAACTCTTGTGCAACACTCGTAAAACTACACCCTTCTTCAGGTATTGTCGGTTATTCGGTTATTCTACCACATGTAAAGGCATCCTCATGGTTTTTATTGTCATTATGAACGTACGATTACACTCTGATTTGCAGGGGATGTCTGGAAATGCTTCCTTCCTCCTTTTTAAGTTGGCTTAACACTGAGCACGCGCATTTTCTTCATTTGCCTGGCGTGTTTTTTCCTCTGATATTTGTATATGCTTCCCCTTGCCTTCGAGCTGCCATTTCAATGTACAGGTCATAAAAAGTCCCCCTGAGATATTAATTGTCATATAACTATTTACTGGGGATTGAAAGAAAAATGACTTAATGAAATAGCAAGAGATGCTTTCGTTTTCATAACAACCTGAATATGTTGCATATCAGAAGCTTATCATGTAAACGAAAAGCAGAGCATCTATCACGTAAGCTGCTGGTGATAATTCGGTTTTCAGTTATCTTATTATATTATGCTCCAATTTTCTTGGAGATTTAAGAGTAGTCGGTACCCCCTATCCCGCTAATGTTAAATTGAGCATTTTTATGTACCAGTTTCTCAGGAACTATTAAATGTACAGACTTAAAGTTTTTTCTGTATATTAATTAGACTTTTTTATTTAAAATGATCGTAAGCTTTTTCAAATACATTGTTTAGTTTTTTCAAAAACATTCATCGCAACAGTATCACTATGAATTTTTTGAAAAATGTCATTTTTTCCCACGATAACTGACTTTTACAAAAATATTATGGGACTATTAATAAAAGCTCAGTTCAATATATATAGTTAGATATCAGTAATATTCAGTGAAGATTGCAAGTGCTTCCATTGAATAGTTCATGAGAAAAAGGTACACGCATTTTTAAAAACACCGTTTTGAGATAATTGCATTTTTATTATAAAATGTCACTTCATCAAAAACATTATGAATTACAATCTGTATTTGCACTATTTTTTTAAATATTAGCTTATTCTCAATAACCTTTAAGACTTTTTACTTATTTCTTTTACTTAGATTTCTCAGAAAATACTTATATAGCATTTTTCACTTTTAATCTATCGAGATATTTTATAGCATTTGCATCATTTTTCTCAAATTATGCATCAATTTTTGAAGAATTTTCTGTTCTGATACATTATTGTCATCCAAGTTGATTATTAATCATCATAAATACCGTGTAAAAATATGTCAATACATAAAAATATGTCTCTGGTAATACATCATTATACGACATTTCGAAAAGTTTCAGTAGTGTTTTATAAATTCACATGTAAACACAATTTCTTAAAGTATCAGAATTAAAAGGATTCTTAAAATATTACATAAATGGTATCCAAAACAACAACAAGAAATATTTTATGTTTTTAAACATGAAATTTGTGTATTTTTTGGTATGTAACAAGTTTTATGCAACGAAAAAGGGCTTTGCATTTTGGGATATATTTATGTACCTTTTACTAAGAAACTATTGAACACAAAGTTTAAAAAATAGTGTGTGCATTAAATAAATATTTATCTATATACAGAAGTGAAATTTTTTAAAAAAATTGATCAGCCTGTTTAAAAATGTAATTTTTGCACAGTAGAATAATGAATTTTATAAAAAATGTCCTTTTCTATATTACGACATCTGCTTTTTAGCTAAATGTCTGAGGAATATCTCAAAAATTTCACTTCTCTCAGTATATACAATATATATGCAATATAAAATAAATATTTCCAGTTCATGCATACAATTAATTTATGGAGAAAGAAGACACAAATTAAAAATATAATCTTTGTAAGACAGTAATATATGATTATATGGCATTTCGAAAAGTTTCATTAGTGTTTTGTATATTCACATGTAAACACAATTTCTTTAAATATAAGAATTAAAAAGTTTCTATAAATATTACATAAATAGTATCTAAAATAGCAAGAAAACTATTTTTATGTTTTTAAACATGAAATTTATGATTTTTTTGTATATAAAAAGCTTCATGCAAAGCATTTTGGGATATATTTATGTATACCTTTTACTATTGAACACTAAAGCTTAAAAATTTGTGTGTGCATTAAATAAACATTTATTTTTATACAGAAGTGAAATCTTTTTTTAAAAAAATTGATTAGCCTGATTAAAAATATAATTTTTGCAGAGTACAATAATGAATTTAATAAAAATTTTCCTTTTCTGTGTTACGACATATGCTTTTTAGCTAAATGTCTGAGGAATATTTCAAAAATTTCACTTCAGTATACACAAGAATATATAGGAAATAAAAAATAAAAATTTCCAGTTCATGAATACAGAAAAAAAGTAAGAGCACACAATAATTTATAGAAAAAAGAAGACACAATTTAAAAAAATATAATATATAGAAAACAGTAGTGTTTCAATGTGCACAAATGTTGTTTTGGGAACCCGTGAAAAAATGACATTATGAAAACTTTCATTCGGGTTTTGTGTTTTTCGATGCAAACATTATTTCAACAAATCAAGATGGGAAAGATATCTAAATATAGAACGCATTGCTACTACAACAGCAACTGGAAGACTTTTTATGTTTGTAAGACTTACCCGATTCTTCAGCCTGTTTATATCCACACCATGAATTTTCACCGACAGGACCAAAACAATGATTTTATGTGCCCATTTTTTACATATACAAAATTTCGAAAGAATATTGACATCTATCACCTTACCTGTATCAATGCTGGTCACAGTAACTGCACCATTTGATGATGTGTAACCGTGCTTCTGCCCGCTACCGCAATATTATTATATATATTACCTTCATTTTCACAAATAGCTTCCCTCGCAGCATTTTGAATGGAATCCTCGTAAACAAGTTTTACAGCATTTGAGATTCGCTTACCGTAAGGAGAAAACCTTGTAGGTGTTGCCGAAGATTCATTATGCTGCAAAATATTCTACCAGGTTCTGCACCTCTTCCAATGAAACACGTAGCATATACAAGCCTGGTATTTATTGTGGCAATTTGTGTTCCTTCATGAATATTTGAAAAAGAGAATTCTACATCATATGGACAAGCACAATATTTCAGGACAAATTTCCAGCCCAAACTTACTTTTTAAAACTTGCATGTCTAAACCTCTTTTACACATTTTTCAATGAACTTCATTCTTGAAAGCAAATGCAAGAATATTTTAATTCATGATGGTATTTTTATAATACTTACTTTAATAAGAAGAAAAACTCTAATCAAACTTTATTTTGCACATGTCTCCTTTGAGTCATGTGTATGTCCAGCTTGAGGATTGACATTATTGTGGTTAGTAATGTTACTATGATTGAGAGTATTGCTACCTTCTTAAAACGTACCTTTATGTTTTTTTTAAATATTTTTTTCTATCTAGCCTTATACAGAAACAAAAAATTCGAAATTTCAAAATTTGTGAATTTTAAAAGTTTTATATATTTAATTTAAAACCCAAACACGATAAAAACGTGTATGCGCTCCAAAATAGGTAATCAACCCTAACAGTTACGCTTGCAGTCAATCTACAGTTAATTGCGTATGAATAAATAAAACAGAGAGTGGCTTTGGAAAAGCTTCCCAGATTTAAAAGGTCAATGTTACATTTCTATCTGTCAAAGGGGGCGTGGCTCATCAGCTGAATATTTTTTAAAAATCATTTTAACATACTTTTAATTAGTAAAATGGCAAGTATGTTACATGATTGGAAAGGTCCTGATTTGGGGATTTTAGAAATATCAAAAACTCAAAATCGATTTCCCGAAGATGTTTACCCTACTGACTGGCCTACCTACAAACAGTATTCTTTTACATGAAAAAAATTGGAAACATAAATGTGTTTTTTAATTATTAAGATTTTTTTGTAAAAAATGAAAGAGGAAAATATGTTAGAATTACAAAATATAATTAATTTTACACCAAAAAAAAGTTTTTTTGCAGGAATCACAAGTACTTTGAATTTATAACTTTTAATTTTTTTCGCTCTTTATGTATAAAACTTCACATTTAAAATAATAGCGTTATGACATTGGCAAATTTAATAATTATGAAAATTGACAAAAAATAGAGAAATTTCATCATATTTTTAAAAAATTTATGCGCACTTGGCACAATTATATTTTTATCAATTTTTTCTTAATAAAAAAAAACTTGCTATTAATACTTTTATGTTTTACAATTTTAGACACTTTGCTTAGCTAGGTAGAACACAATTTCTGATCGGGTATAGCGTTAAGAAAATATTAAAATAAATAAATAAATAAAATAACAAATTTTATTTTAAAAAAGGCAAATTGGCTCATTTTAATTTATGTGTGGAAGGAAGGGGGATAGTCACAAAGTATAACATAACCCAAATTCTGTCAAATTATAACATAAAATGTTCTCATACAAAATTTTCCATTTAGAATTTTATCAGCAAGCCTCCCCCAACCGTAAGATAGCAATCCTATTTCATTTTCTTTATGATCATCCCATCCAACGTACTTTCTCACACGTTCCCCACCAAATTTATACTAAAAGATCCTGAATTAACAATTATTGAAATACCCAATTCAAAATCAAATGTGTCGATTTTCCCTGCTGAGAATTCATCATGAACGAAAAAAACTTAATAGCCATCAAAAAGTCTCTCCATGCGATTTCATAAACATTACATACTTATATACAAGGAGAATATAATTGAAGTTAAGGGGTCTCAGGGGTGTTAAAAATGTTTCGAGAGCACAAAATGTGAACAATTTTCGACTAGAAATAATTCTTTGAGGTTAAAATGAAATAATTTGATTCTTTTACACATTTTTTATAAAGGAATAAAGCTTCAAAAAAGTATGAAATGTCTAAAATATAATCATAATTTTAAAAATAATAAGCACATAAATATAAGAAAAATTTTTGTAAGAAACAAATAGTAAGTTTTACGACGCGCATGATATTTTCTGAAATAATAATTTTAATTACTAGCAATAAGTTGATTTATAAAGTCAAATATATCCTTATTAGATGGTAGCGATTAGATATAAAAAGAATAAAAAATAATATTTTTAAAAAATAAAAAAAGTACATTTTTAAAATTTTTTTCAAAAAATTTATTTTTTTTGAAATTTTTCAAAAAATTACAAATATGTAATACTATAAATAGCTAGGATTTAAAGATTATGATAGAGTTTATAATTCTGTAAAGTTTTATGCATCAAAGTATGATAGTTTTTGAAACGCAATGCGCGTAAGTGAAAAAAACACAAACTGAGAAAAAAGGCTTTAAAGTTTTAAATTGAATTTGAGAAAATAAATTTTAAAACTTACATGCTAAAATGCTCCAGGATCATAGGATATGCCTTCCTGTTGCTCAAACAGCTCAATTTCTGTACTCTTTTTAATTTTTTAAATCTCTGCGAGCTTCAAACGATGACGTTGAGCTCCTCTTTCTTGACGTAAAGATTCGACGATTGTCCCGTTCAGCCAGGGACACACAAACATTTTTGTTAATTTTTAAGCCAAATTTCTCTAAAATAGTATTAAGTATTTGATTTCCATCATTAAAAATGCTGGTTGCTAGATTTGCAGCAATCTCTGCAATCTGAAGGCTAGAATCAATCGTCTTCGGACAAAACTTCCAGATTAATGAATTTAAACTTTCATTAGGATTCTGTGTCTTACCTCCTAAGCATTTCTTCAGGAGTGCCAGATGAGATAAGTCTGCAAATACAGGCTTAATTACATCTTGAACAGCTTTCGCAACTGAGGGTTTGTGTTTATAATTTTGTAAATTATTATTAATTGCGGCATTATACTTACACTATGTATTTGGATTTGTACGACAAAATCAGTGCATCGGTTCATCATCGGTGCTGCAAGAATGACCCCGAACAGCCCAAATGGCTTTCCGCATTTCCTTTACACTAGTAGAATTGCATCGAATAGCATTACCATAGTAATGCGCAAGCTTATCAATTAAACTATCAGTTAACCTACCTTTACCGCCTATAGTTTTACCATCAGATAATTTCTTCTTACCATATACTAATTTAAGCTTCCTAAGTCTTGTACCCATTCTCTTTTGCACATGGCCTACACATTCTATTTTCTGAATAAGATGGTCATAGCCGTATGGATTGTTTTCAGAAAGGGCATTAAATGTTTTTGTGTCGCCATCTCCTATGTAGTTCGAATATTTCAGGTTGTGAAGCTTTTCTGATCGATTAAAAATCCTCAACATCCCGTCAACCTCCATCTTACCAGCAGAGCCAGAATAATTTTTTCTACATGAAATCTTATGCGCTCTTTGCTATTTATTGTACTTGATACCAAACTTTACCCCTTTATAACTGTCGCTTCATTTGCAAAATGAGGGCAACACTTCCCAATCCAAAACCTTACCTGTTTCGCTCCCTATTAGAGTACATACTCCAATCAACGATGAATGTCCTCTCGTCTTCCAGGTCCCATCACCACTTACCGTTAAAATGTTATCAGGTAACGAAGAATTTTCTTCGACAGCTGCCCTGTTCATGCTTTCTTCGGCGACTTCCTTCATAACAAGTGAAAGCTTATTATTAATAACATCATATGATTTTTGTTCAACAGGATTAGGAAGACTCATTACAGAACAAAAGGTTTTTAATGACTCTAAACCTTGACCTATGCATCCCATTGCTAAAATAGATCTTCTGTTAATTTCTGGAGCATTATTTTTATTCCCAATCTTTTCACAGCTTGGAAAAAGTACAAATACTCCCACATTTTTTACAATGTATTTCAAAATTCGAATATAAACCACGAGTGGATTTTTCATTAATTGTTAATGGTTTATGACATTTTAAACAGCATGATACTGACAAAATAGAGCTAAAGGTTTAAATAAAATCAAAAATACGATATTCTTTGAAGTTTTCACTTACCTTAACAAGATTTGACTTTAATGAAGTCAGTATTCCTGAAAGTTTTTTACTAGAAGCATTTTTCATTTCGGCACACTTACTTGTACTTTTCCTTTCTACACACTTCTTCGTATGTTTCATATCTGTAACATGTGAGTCACTTACCTTTAAATATTTATTTCCTTTAAATCTTTTCCTGGGGCACATTGCCCAACGATTTTTTCAAAATAAAACAACAAAAATCTTCGCTTTAGATAAGCGTTTTAAAAAAACGTGTACTAAAGTAAACACAAGAGAATCAAAACACAGCAGAATGAATGTGTTGAGTTGCAGGCTTCCTTCTGATCAACTCAAGAGCTTAAAATATTTCATGAGGCTTATTAAAAACAAAAAAATAAATGGTATGCATGAATTTAAAAATAAATGGGCGTGGCATGTGTCCATTTAAAAGTTGTTATGACTAAATTGCTGTTTGCAATTTTTTGAATAACTTTCGAAGTTTTTAGAGTATTGTCACGTGGTTAGTATCAAAATGTTCAGAAAAAAATGAAGAACAAGATATATTTTTTTCGAAAATTCGAAAAAAAAAATTTTTAACACCCCTTAGACACCTTAAAGTTTCAAAACGCTATTGAAAATGAACCACTTATCAGAATGACGTCAAATTTAAACGGAATATTATTGAAGAAAGGGGGAAACGTAGGGCATAAGATAAAAAATAATTCCAAAGTTTAGCAACAGATGGCGCTGTAAGCATCATATTGTAAAGGGTTTGATTAGAAATGAGTAAATCGTAAAGCAACATCTAAGGTGTAAGTTATACGTTAAACCAAATGTGCAGTTTCAGTGGGCATATCTGTTCAGTTGTGATACTATTAGTTACGAAAGCCCACCCACCAACGTAAGGTCCAATAAAATTGGATGGAAAATCGATTTTTAACTATCCCGAAGTCAAAAACCGCAAAAAAAGCGTCCATCGAATCGGTGTTTAGTTGTTCTAAGGCTAAAAACCGCCCATCAAATCGGTTTTTAAATTTCGTGAGATTGGCGCAAAATATGTTCAACATGCTGTCCAGAGTTGTCTGCAACAAGTTTCAACTGAGAAACAGCATATTGCCCAACTGATCGAAGTGTCTCTGGGGTTACTTTCAGAATGTTTTGTGCAATGCGTGACTTCAATTTGTAAAGTGTGCAATCGGAGCACTTAACATAACATCTTTCAGATAGTCCCAAAGCCAGAAGTCCCACGGATTAAGATCAGGTGATCGGGGGTGGCCAGGCTGTAGGGAAATGGTGGTTGATAACTCTAGAATTTGTAAAATGCCCATTCAGCAGGTACTTCACTGGATTTGCAATGTGCGGAGGAGCACCTTCTTGCATAAAATTGATCCCATTTACACAACCATGCTGTGTTGAAGATCTGGAATGACGTGGTTGAGCAAAAGATACTCTTAGCGTAGGTAGCAGTGAAAGTACTAGGACAAAAAGCACCCGTTTCCTCGAAAAAGTATGGCCCCATGATAATAGTAAACCCGCTCTACGCGGTGACCTTTGTAGGATGAAGTGGTATTGGTTGATTTGCGAGCGTATTCTCTGATGCCCGTATTCGACAATTCGGTGCATTGATATAATCTGTCAGATGGAAATGGGCTTCGTCTGACCACAAAATTTTCCATGGCCATTCTGAAATTCTGAGAATTCTTCTGAAGAAATTCTGAATCAAAAGTCTCTCTTGCTGGCAGGTCAGAAGGAAGCAACTGCTGCACATGGCTAATTTATTATGGATAGTAATTCAAGATGTTTTGTTGAATTTTATGCACCGTTCTCACAGATCTGTCTAGTGTTCGGGCAATTTCCCGAGAACTGCATGGTTGCAAGCCACTGCTCCACACTTCTTGTACGACTGTGGCCACTTCTTCAACTACTGCGAATTAACTCTTTTCCTCCCTCTGCCATATTGCACATGAAAAGAACCTGTCACTTCCAATTTTTGAATCATTTTCTTCAGACCTGGGCAGTCGTCAGACCAAGGCCTTTTTCATACCCTTCAGTGTTCGGAACTTTTGCAGAGCTATTTCTGCACAGCCATTATTCATGTAAAATAAGCTTTACAATCAGAGCACGGTTCTTCAGTGAGACAGTCATGGTGAAATTCTCAGACCTGAAATTGGGTAAGGTCGTGTACCCTACGTTTTTATAACAATTGAAATATCGCGCGTAAGACGGGTATTCGAGACGAGTATTCAATACGAGTTGTCGTTCATTGATATCTCATACGTGTTCAGTTGGAAACGGATCTGGTGATCTCACAGGCCAAGGGAGCATATCAACATTCTGTAGAGCACGCTGAGTTACAACAGTGGTGTGAGAGTCAGCGTTATCTCATTGGAAAACTCGCCTTTGAAAGCTGTTCGTGAATGGCAGTACTATAGGTAGAATTACCAGACTAATGTACAATTTTGCAGTCAGTGTGTTTGGGATAACCATGAGAGTGCTCCTGCTGTCATAGGTAATTGCTCCAAATACCATGACTCCAGTTGTATGTCCAATGTGTCTAGATCAGGGATAGTTTTGTTGCAGGCGTGCCCGTAGCCTAATTCTGACCAACACACGGCTATCACTAGCACATAGGCAGAACCTGCTTTCATCAGAAAACACAACAGATCTCCACTCCGTCCTTCAACGAGCTTTGCTTTGACACCACGGGCGTCGCAAATGACAATAGCTTGGTGTCTTTGAAAAACACGCTATGGGGCTCCTGGCTCAGAGCTGTCCTTGAAGTAACCAATTTCTATCAGTTAGTTGTATCACTGATGTGCCACCTGCAGCTCAAATTTCTGCCGCAGACGCAGTATGATGTGCCAAAGTGGTATGCCGAATATGGCGGTCTTCCCTTGCAGTAGTACGACGTGGCCTCCCGGAACCAAGTCTTCTTGAAATAGTAACATCTCTTGACAACTGCTCCCAATAATCATGCCCAGTGAATACATTCCGGCTGACTTTCTGCAATATCGAGGATAGAGGATCCACCTTCTTGTAGCCCTATTACACAACCTCGTTCCCACTCAAAGGACTATTGATAATGACTTCTTCGTCTTTTTAAATGGATTCTTGGTAAGTATCAACTCAATGCATAAAATTTCACTGACAAATAATGCTCACGAATACACGCATTTAAGGCGACCCTGATTTTTGTAAGTTCTGAGTAGCTCTACCAGCACCACGCTTAAGGTAACAGAACACCTTCGAAGAAAATTTTTTGAATTAACCTGAATTTTGCCTGTTAATGCATATTTTATGACCTTATGGGTCTTTAAAATCAGAAAAACACCCAAGTAAAGTCTTATTAGTGCACATTTTTTCTGTGAAAGGGGTATTTTATGAAAAAATAAGCAAAAATAAGACTTTACGCAAAACATGATAACTGAAAATAAAATAAATATATTGACATTTTGTAAATTGAATAATATAGCATACAACCTTATCTAGGGAATAGACACTTATTTTGGCAATATAACCATTACTTGAGAAGCTATTGTGTTTCGAGCTTCTTAACGTTGAAATTTTCTTTAAAAGCTATTGTAATTTTCACTTTATTGCTGTATAAAAAAATGTCTACTCAACATCAAATCTTAAGAGAGGTCTATTCCCTGTATTAGTATTTAAAAAACATATATATAAAATTTTTATTTCATCCAAGCATAACTTTTTGAGATATTGTGTTTTGCGGTAAGAAAAAATGTAAAAAAACTCATTTTGAGAAAACGACAAAAATAACATTAAACTAATCTGATTACAAGAAAAACACTTACTTTCTTATTAAAATGCACCAGATTTATAATTCTCTCCATCTTTAACTTCTAAAACAATATTTTTTTTCTTTTTAAGGGCTCTTAAAATTTTCCTATGTTTCTTTGTTTTGGGGTCTGCGTTATGAATCGATTCACGGATTCTGCATTTATCTAAATGTTTATATCCCCGTAAGGTAAACACCCCAGGATTTTCAATATTCATCTTATTAAAAACTTTGAGGCACCCATTTAATCCCTCATTGAAATGTATAACAGCATCATACGACCCAAATTTAATTCTTTTGAGCGAAACAAATACTTCTTTCGGAACTTTTTGCCAGACTATTCCGTTAAAACACTCATTTGCATTTGGCGTGCGTCCATGTAAGCACTTACTTAATATCTGTTTGTCGCATAGTTCTAAATATACTGGTTTAATTTTATTTAAAACATCATTTGATAAACCAGCATATTTTGTGGTACATTTTGTTCCATTTGCCACCCCCCGCTGAAAATAACACCAGCTGTCTTTCCCTATTGGGCACTGACCATGCATCGGTTTCTTATCACTTGATGCACAGTGATATAACGCAGCAATTACATTTTGCTGCATGGCATTTAAGTTACCGACATTACTGCGTACAGCAATTCCGTAGTAATTTTGAAGTCGGTTGATAAAATTGTGACGGGTGCTTACGCGTTTTACTAACCTTCTCCCAATTCTTTTAAGATTGTATTTATTTTAACCAATCCCCGCTGAGAGCTAAAAGTGTGACTTATGCAAACAAGATAGTTTCGGGTTTAGCGAGTTCGAAAAAGATATAAAAGGGAGAAATGGAATGAAGAGAAGAGGATGACTACGTGTTTTGATAGAGGAGTTAACTACGAGATTGATTAAGAAGGTGATTCTAGGAGATTAGTTTAACTAAGTGAAGTTTGTTAGCTGAAGGAAGATTATTGAAAAAGGTTCATTAATTCGGTTCGGACGTAACTGAAGATATCAAGGATTGAAGCCGCTCTATAGATCCTTCAAATATTAAAGAATCCTGCCTTAAAAAGATATCAGGTCTGTGATTTTCATAAATTAGATTTAAATACGTAGTTTGATTGTATGCGTTATTCTCCGTAGTCTCAGTTAGTGTTCCGTCGTTCATAATTGAGTTCTTATCTCACTCCACTGTAATTTGTTGTTCTTAAGGTTTGATTAATATTTGTGTGTTTATCTATTAAGAAAGATTAATAAATGATATTGATTTATTAATTTAGTAGTTGTTAATTATGAATCCAACATACCCGAATTTAGATAATGTGCAAAGGAGAGTTAATAATCATAGGGGTAGTGAGAGACTACGACACTGGCGCCCAAACGAACTACCGGAATTAAGAGCAGGTGCAGGATTTAGAGTTTTGCCGGAATTATTTTTTTCCGGTAAAGAAAATGTGTCTGAGTTTATTTCTAATATCGATAACAATATAGCCTACTATGAAATACCGGCGAATCTATCATGTGCGTATTTAAAAGGTCATTTAATTGGGAGAGCGTTAGACTGGTTTGAGGTGATAGGCTTCGAGTGTGTAAATGAAGAAGCGACTGCATTTGCAACACTTAAAAAGAAATTGTCAGATAGTTTTCCTGTAATACGGAATAAATCAGAGCTAGAAGCTCAGTTTTTTTCATCAAAACAACGGAGAGGTTAAGCCTCATCAGACTTTATTTTTCAGCTGTTAAAAATACATAAAACTTTGGATTTGAATTATGATGAGATAAAATTGATCGATCACAAAGTAATGCGACTAGAACCCCAAATAATGGATTATTTAGAAGTTCGAAACCCCACAACGAAAGCTCAATTGATAGAGTTGGTAGACCGGTATGAGGAACGTCATAGCTGCAGGGAAAACCAGGGTTCGAGTAATAATTTTGCTAGACGAAGTTGGGATGTGAGTAGGAATCCTGAGGAAAGAAGGAATAATAGAAATTGGAGAGATACTGGGGTCGGAAATAGTCAAAATGATCAAAGAGGACTAGGCAGGGGTGTGAATAATTTTTCTCGTCGTAATTATCAAAATCAAGGATTCCAGGGAGGAAATCGCTACAATCAGCCAAATCAGCGAACAGACCGGTATCAGAACCGTAGGATGGTGGTTAGGAAGGGTCCTAATGATGATTCAGCAAAGCAGAATTGGAGGCGTGTTGATTGCAACAGCGAAAGGCAAAGAAATGCCAATTTAAACTTCTAAGCGATCGTGTTGCGGGAGGTAAACGATCGCTAGTTAAGTCAAATCCTCCTATTAGAATTAAAATTAATTCATTGCGATTATCACCAGTTGAACTTCCGTATGTGCCGATTCTTTTGCATGATACATTTCTAAAAGCGCTCTGGGATACAGGTGCGGAAAAGTCATTTATTTCAGAAAAAAACGTACCGGTCATATTTTTCTTTCTGTCCTACTAAAAATTCGTTAGCTGAAGTAGTTACAAATCAAGGGTCACAATGCAGAAATTTAGGCACAGTTGAGTTAAGAATTAAAATAAGAGAATTTTCGAAGTTGTGGAAATTTCATGTGATTGCTGAGATGCAAGATCCATGCATTATAGGTGTTGATTTTATGTCACATGCAGAGATTACTTTTAATTTTGTTAAAAAATCGTTAATCATTCCGGATTCGCAAATCGAGAAATTGGCAATTTCGGACGAACCGGTACGGATAGATTTATTAAGGACTAAGTTAAAGGCAGGGCAAAAACAAAAGTTGGCGAAATTTAATGTAGAATGGGAACATCGCCCAGGTACGCAAAATTTAGTGGCTTATATGTTGTCTAGAAACCCGTTAGAAAGTAATGAAGAACCAAAGGTGTCTTATGCGGTGATTAGATCGTTAGTATTATCGTCTAGAGAACAGTTGAGAGAGGAACAGAGAAATGACCCGGAGCTAGGTCACATCATGAAGTATTTGGAAAATCTGGACGATAGTTCCATTAATGAATCAATCTGTAGAAATTGGTCCCGTGACTTTAAAATCGTTGATGGATTGCTATATTATGCAAAATATACAACCACACTAGGTGAATTATAAGGGTATTTATACCTAAAACATTACGTAAAGATGTTATGCGAGAATTCCATGACTCGCCGATGGCAGGCCATTTAGGCAAAAAGAAAACCTACTTAAAATTAAAAGACGCGTGTTATTTCCCGTACATGAGGAAATACATTTATAAATATGTAGCAACCTGCGACCAATGCCTAAAAGTCAATTATAAAAACGGATTACCAGCTGGTCAATTAATTCCGATAGTGACGAATTTTCGGAATGAAATCGTATCTTTAGATTTGTTAGGCCCATACCCTGCAACTAGTCCAGAACGCTATAGATTTATTTTAGTAATTACAGATAATTTTTCTAAATGGGTTGAAATAGTTCCCTTAAGGAAAGCTTCGGCTAAAGCAATTGCCAATGCATTTTTTGAGAATTATATTGCGCGTTATGGAGCTCCTGCAAAGTTAATTACCGATAATGGCCCCCAAATGATATCCGAAGTTTTTGAGCAAGTATGTCGCAGGTTGAACATAAAACACGTTAAAACTGTGGTATATCGTCCACAAGCTAATCAAACAGAAAGAGTTAATCGCACTCTTTTAAAAATGATTTCGAGTTTTGTCGCGGATAATCACACTAACTGGGATCAATTTCTGCAAGATTTCGGTTATGCTATTAGGACAGCAGTACATGTGAGACAACGGGTAAAACACAGGCGGAATTATTTTTAGGTCGAAATTTAATCACCCCTTTTCAGAATTTAGTTATGGTAACTGATGGATCAGATTTAGTTTGTGGGAACATAGAAAGGTTGTTTGAGGAGGCTAGAGTTCATACAAAGCGCCAGCAAGAGAAGTGGGCGAAATATTATAATAAAAAGAGGCGTGAAAATAATGTGAAAGTCTATGATCTAGTATTAGTTCAAACTCACCCGTTAAGTTCGAAATGTAAAAAAATAGTAGGTAAATTTATGCCAAAGTTTGAGGGCCCATATAAAGTTATGAGTTTAAAAACTAATAATAATTTATAGTAATATTAAAATTTGGTAAGAGAATAACGGTTAATGTGGACCAGGTGAGAATTTACCATCAAAGAGAAGACAGTGTTGCCGAGTCGGAAAGTGACAATAGTAGTGATCATGGTGCAGTGGCATCAGTCAGGTCGGATGATGGGCAGTCGAGATTGGTGCAATCGGAGAGTGATGGGGGTTGTCGTAAAGGATCGAAATCAGGAAATTTAAATGGTAGTAGAGATATAGTTGCGAATAGACGCGATTGAGTGGAGGTGAGAAAAAAACGTGGACGGACGGAATCTGCTGTTTCTTCGGGGGGGGGCGTGTATAATTTCAGGAAAAAAAGACCTTTCTGGACTGAAAGAGAGAAAAGAGGAAGGCCAGACTCTTGGAGAGAAAACATACAAAAGAAGAAGAGACCAGAGGACCAGGTATCTCGAAAAAAAAGAAAGATTTCCTCGTCAATGCCCTCTCGCCCCTCCAGAAAGCGGTATAGAAAGGTGGAAGAAAATTGTTCTGAAAGAGCAGTTCCAGGACCATCCCACAGATTCAAGTACAACGGACCTCATCAGGAAAGGAGCTGTCCATACAATCTTCGGAGCCGACGTCGAGTGGACAACAGCCAAGTTCCAGTTCTCACAAAGGAAAACAACGCCTCAGCAGGAGCATATCAACTTCAACGGACTCGATGGAAGAGGAGACCCAGAAGGTTGGAGCGCAGAGTGGACAACCCTAGGACAAGGTCATCCAGCACAGAGGTCATGGTTGGAGACAAAGCCTATGCAGATTGGATCTAAAGACTAGCCAGGTTGTATAATTCTAATTTGTTTATTTTTTCCTCTGACAGACAGTTCGGAGTATTTTCCATGTGGGCTAGTCTATTTTTTTTTTTTGTAAAATTAGCGTACAAAAGTGTCACTGAGTTGTGTGCATTTTCATATCGGTTGAAAAAACTTTTGTATTTAATTTTTTTCCAAATTGTGGAAAAACATTTGTTGAATTGCAATTGTTTTGCTACACATTAAAGACGAGGCTTTATATGTGAGATTACTTGTATTGTTTGTTGTAATATATTCTATGTAAAAAATGTATATATTTTTGTGTGTAATTATTAAGATGTATAAGTAGTGTCTGGTTTCTGGGCGCGGCGTAATTAGGAATACTAACAAAAAACATTAACAGCGCAGCGCGATTGATTGGGAATTTTTTGAAAATGAAACCAGATAAAGGTTATTTTGTTATGAAACTATATATATATAATATAATGTATGCCATATTTTATGTCAATAAGGAAGTTGTATAAAAGTTCTGTGCATTTAATGTCATGTTTTCGAAAAAATTGACAAGGTTTCCTTTCAGGGCAGCAGTCCCTGAACATAGTGATGCGATGAAAATGATGTCGTGAGAAGATATTAATGTAAAATTTTATATTTATTAGCACTTAAGTAAAGTGCATGATCAGGGTTTTTTCCTGGAAAGGTTTTCCCCTGATCTTCGCCCGAATGGGATGCACTGTAGGGATTATATATTTGTAAAAGTTCAATAAATTAGAGTGGAGTACCCCTTTGAGTAGTCATTTTTGTGTGCTAGTTTAATTACAGTTTCTAACTTAGAGAGTTAAAATTTTCGGTAGATCCAGTGTTTTCAGGCATTATAAAGTTCGTGAGTTAACTTTCTACAAGTTCAGTATTTTCAGGCATTATAAAGTTCGTGAGTTAACTTTCTACAAGTTCAGTATTTTTAGGCATTCTAGAGTAGTTAAAATTTTGTGCAGGTTCAGTGTTTTTCAGATGTTAGGTAAATTAAGCGAGTTCTTGCAGGTCGTTTTGACCTTCAATAAGTCACGCTTTTTTTCTCGGAGGGGGGTTGTGACGGGTGCTTACTCGTTTCACTAACCTTCTCCCAATTCTTTTAAGATTGTATTTATTTTAACCAATCCCCGCTGAGAGCTAAAAGTGTGACTTATGCAAACAAGATAGTTTCGGGTTTAGCGAGTTCGAAAAAGATATAAAAGGGAGAAATGGAATGAAGAGAAGAGGATGACTACGTGTTTTGATAGAGGAGTTAACTACGAGATTGATTAAGAAGGTGATTCTAGGAGATTAATTTAACTAAGTGAAGTTTGTTAGCTGAAGGAAGATTATTGAAAAAGGTTCATTAATTCGGTTCGGACGTAACTGAAGATATCAAGGATTGAAGCCGCTCTATAGATCCTTCAAATATTAAAGAATCCTGCCTTAAAAAGATATCAGGTCTGTGATTTTCATAAATTAGATTTAAATACGTAGTTTGATTGTATGCGTTATTCTCCGTAGTCTCAGTTAGTGTTCCGTCGTTCATAATTGAGTTCTTATTTCACTCCACTGTAATTTGTTGTTCTTAAGGTTTGATTAATATTTGTGTGTTTATCTATTAAGAAAGATTAATAAATGATATTGATTTATTAATTTAGTAGTTGTTAATTATGAATCCAACATGCCCGAATTTAGATAATGTGCAAAGGGGAGTTAATAATCATAGGGGTAGTGAGAGACTACGACAAAATTATCAGTTAATTTGCCTTTACCAGACAGTCCTTTAGTTTTTGTTTTTAGCTTTCTTAGACGCGAGCCCACTCTCTTTTGTACATGGCCAATGCACTCAAACTTTGTCACACTGTTCATTCCATAAGTGTCTTTCACACTCATGAAAGCTTTTGAGTCACCATCTCCATAATATTGCGTGTATTGAAGTCTGCGGTTTTTTTCTGAACGAAGAAATATTCGTGAAGCTCCCACAATTTCCATTTTTGACGAAGATCCCGTGAAGTTACACTGACATATGTGGTCGGCTTTTGACGACTCATATTCAGAGTTTCTTGGCATAGTCTGAAGTCACTTACATGTAGGACAGTAGGACGACATAACTTCTACGTCTAACACCTTACCAGTATCAACTGATATTGCAGCAACACAACCATTCATAGACGTATAGCCTCTACGCTGCCATGTGCCATCCACAGATATGCCACATTTTACAAAATCAGATAAAAAATTTTGTTTTATATCCGCAATTTCAGTAGCAGCTTTTTTCATGGATTCCTCAGCTACTTCCTGAACCACTTTTAAAAGCTTTGCTTCCTGATTTTTGAAAGCAGTTTTTGTCAGTCGAGGCAAATTTAATGTTGAGCAAAATTTAAATGCACCAGCAAAACCCTTGCCTATCTGCCGCATACCATATACAAGCCTGGTATTTATGACTGGTGCATTTACAACTTTTTTTGATGAAGCAAATGCAAAGAAAAAGTCACAGCATTTACATTTTAGTGTAAAATGAGAGCATAATCCATACATGGAATCCTCAAAGAGCTCTACTTTTTCAGCAAAACATTTTGGGCAGCAAAGTTGAGAAAATGCATCCACAATAAGCTCAAGATCAATGATTCTGTTACCAAACAGAGGACCAGGCATTTCTTCTGCAGTTGACATACTCTCATTTCCCAATTTTGAAGAACTAGCAGTGCATTCAGGAACAGGTGTTGAATTGCTGTTATTTTCGGAAATTTTTGTGTATTTATTTCCAAAAAATTGTCTCTTACGCTTTCTAGCAATACTTTTAACTATTTTCAAGCAAAAATAAAACAGAATAGAATTATTTTTTAACTTTCTACGCTGTCGATTCTTTCAGTATGAAAATCAAACATATATGTAAACAAAGTCACTAAACAACAAATTTGATGCCAGATTTCATACATAAAAAAGGAAAAATGTATTTCCAAATACATTTATATTTATTCTCAAATATTCTATTTTAATTTCTGACAAAATATTTGTATATTAATTTTCATATTTCATGTCATATACCATGAAAGAGAAACGTAAACAAACAATTTGGGCCACTTCCGGTTAGCAGAAAGGCATTTCCGGTCAGAGAAATTCATGATCAAGTAATATTAAAAAAGCTGTAACTTAGCTTCTAATTAAGCTAGAAACAAAATTTTTACAGATTTAGAAAGATAAAAGATTGAATTTTAATATTTGATCAAAAACGAAAAATCGATATTTTGACCGAAAATTGAGTTTTAAATGTGTTCTGTCACCTTAAGCGCGAAGCATGAACTTTAATTGATGTCATGTTTCAGATGAATAAACACACCTACCGAGTTTCGTTTGTATAACAAAAGTATTTTTGGTGTTGGGATTTTTTCCGTCAGTGTATGTATGCAGTACCATTACTATTTTACTTTGATCTGTGTTGGGAATTAGAAAAAGAAATCTTTTTTAGGTAAAGGGAATCTTTTTTATATAAAACACCCTCGCAAATCCCTTTTATTTCAATTTTCACAAACCCCTTTCTTAGTGGATTTCTACTCCATGAAGAAACATGCATAAATATGAAGTCTACATTTAGTAGTTAAAAATGGGATTCTCTTTTATCTAAAACACCTCTTTAACCCACTTGGGCATCAATTTTCGTCAAATTTTCTTTTGTAATGGCTCTCTACTCATTGAAAGGAACATACCAGCCAAATTTCAAATCTGTGGTCTAATAGTTCAAAAACAGGAATATTTATCTTTAACACCAGTTGCGGGTATATTTTTCCAAAACCCATTTTCTAAAGGATATCTAACCCATGAAAATAATCTGCTTACCAAATTTCAATCTAATGCGCCTAATAGCTTAAAAATGGAAATAATTATTTATAATGTCCCTTAATCTACCGTAACGCCCCTCGGGGGTCGAATTTCGTAAAAATTACCTTGAAGAGGATTTCTACTCCATGAAAGGAATCTACTTACTAAATTTCAAAACTGTATATCTAATAAATTAAAAATGGAAATAATTGTCTATTATGTCCCTCAATTCCCTCAATGCCCCTTGGGGATCGATTTTTGCAAAATCTCTACTTCTGAAAGGAATATCCGTACTAAATTTCAAGCCTGTAGGTTCAATAGTTCCGGAGTTAACGTGATGAGAGTGTGAGTCGATTTTTTCTCCTATATACACTGCTGTTTGTAAAAAATGCAACACCATAAAGGAATTATCAGCATTAAATGGATTTTGCAGCAAATATCAATTATACGATGTTACGTAAAATAGTAAAGTTTCAGAGCCAGCCGCACATGCATGGAGTGCGCAGAGCCCTCTGAACTGATGCTAAAAGCGTAAAAATAGAGGGCTGTAGTGGGAAGTTGGAAATAAATAATGAATATTTGTTAGTGCGAACGTTTAGTGAGACCTAAGTAGGCCTCCACGACGAAATAAGGAGAAATTCCAACAACTTACGGAGCTCGAACGGAGGAGGATTATCAGCCTTCGAGAAAGAGGATTTTCCTATCACGCAATAGGAGCTCGAGTACAGTGGGACACTTCCACAATGATGCGAGTTTGGATGCAGTGGACCGATGAGCACCTTACAACTCGACAATCAGGCAGCTGACTACGGAAGGTGATGTCAGCACGCAACCATCGACAGCTGATCCGCATGGCGATGAATGACAGTACAGCTTCCTCCTGGCAGCACGTTGTTCTACTGTTACAGGTGTACTAATGTCGGCTTGGTCAATTCGTTTACGTCTAAGACACAGTGGATCGCGTGCAAGGTTGCCTTTATACAGCATCCCCCTCACGGCAAACCACCGATGGCTGCGTCTGCAATGGGCTCAGAAACACAGAGTCTGGCAAGCTGATTGGCACCAAGTTATGCTTTTAGATGAATCACACAGGCTTCAATTTCTGGGGCCATGATAACCGCATTCATGTCAGACAATTTGCCGGTGAACGCTGCCTTCCAGGGTGCGTTATCGAACGACATAGTGGCCTAACACCCGGAGTTTTGGTTTGGGGTGTGATTTCGTATCATTGACGATCCAATTTGCTTCGAATTGAAGGTAATCTCAATAGCAACAGTTACGTCCATGAAGTGCTACAGCCTGAAGTCATTCCCTTCCTTCAAGGCATCATTGGAGCTATCTTTCAGCAAGATAACGCATACCCACATGTTGCAAAGATTGTTCGAGACTTCTGTTCAGTCCAACGCATGCAACTTCTTCTTTGGCCTGCTTATTCGTCGGATATGTCGCCTATTGAGCATGTGTGGGATTTGGTTGGTAGGCGTCTCGCTCGTGATTTGCGTCCGGCAGCTTCAAAAGACGAACTTTTGCTGCGCATACAAGCAATACGCAATTCTCTTCCACAAGCAGACATTCAAAATCCGCTTGACTCCATGCCACGTCATATAGCAGCACTTATTGCAGCGTGTGGTGGCTGCACCAAATAATGATTTAGGGCACTTATATATATATATATATATATATATATAATATTTTATTTTGCTTTGAAAATTTCGTCATTTATTTGTACTAATACAAGTCGTTTTTGCATCAAATTTCATTTAATTATGATGATTCCTTCATGGTGTTGCATTTTTTTACAAACAACAGTTTATATAAAAATGATTTCCTTCCTTGAATTTCTCTGGAGTTAGCCGATGTAAAATTGTTTCATTCAAATAAACTGTTAAAAATATTTTTCCAAAGATATTCGGATTTCCTTACAATATCCAAAATAATATTCGTTGTCTTAAGAACTTAATTCGAGATTTACTAGATGACGTTTTTCAGTAGCTTAATAAAATACAATCAACAATGTACAGCTTCTCTTTTTTCTTTCAACTAAATGTTGCTTCTGTGCAATGACAAATATTTTAAATATTCATCGAATAGTACGAAAAAATCATTCAATGAAATGCTTATTTTAAATATTTGGAATTATAAACTATAGTAAAATTGAAGTTTGAAGTACTTTTATTGAGATGAAAATAAGAATGTTTAGGTAAAATATCAAAAATTTTGCGAATTTTTTTAAAGTAAGATTATTAAGATGTGTAAGCAGATAATATATCTAGTTGATAAGTATTTAAACAGTTGAATTGATTCATCTATTTAATTTATAAGCAGTTAAATTAATGATACAGGAAATTTGCTTAACTCTTTTAGATTCTTAATTTTGTTAACTAACATCGATTTCTATATTATATATCAATATCTTTAATCGTTTAGGATGCAGCATTTTTAAATTGTTGATTAATTTGTTATTTGAGCATAAGAATAAGATATAGAACTAAGACTATTACTTAGAAATATTTTGCATTGTGTTTTCTTTTTGTAAATGTAAAATCCCAACTCATCTATTTCCTACACGAGTAAACATCATACCTACTGCTGCCAGTGTCTAAAAGTTTCTTCCCAGGAATTTTTTTATCAAAATCAATTTTAATTAACTAATTTTGGCAACTACTCGCTCCTACTGTTCGGCAACCACGCATTAGTTGAAGTATGGGCTTAATATTATTGATTTCATTCTAAGAGTGTACCTTACTCATCTAGTTGTTAGGAAAATGATATTTAAAGAAAGAGGATTTGAACAAGAAAAATATTATCTTCGGTTACACCAAAGCATAATTAAATGAAAATATAGTTAAATACCTTATTAATGGGGAAAAAAATGGTGATTCAAGTACAAAACAGATTGACACACTTTTTATATTATACATCTCTGTGCTGAATAAAATGCTGAATGTACCCTGCATTTTCTTTGTTGATTTAAAGACTGCATGAAGTGTTTATTTAATTCTGACACTAATTTTCATGATGGCAGTGAAATATGAATGAATATTAATTATACTTAGACACTTATCTCCTTATGTAAAATGAATAATTTCGAAATTTCAAATTTTTTTCATGCATTCTCCATTTACGTAAGCGTTTCCATTAATTAAAAATTTCCCTTAACTCTAGAACAAAAATACCTTGTTTGTCTGATCAATGAATAATGTAAAAGGTAACATGTTTACTCGTTTTGATAAGGAACTTTTAATTTTGATTGACTATAGATTCGTTGAATTTTTCCTTCAGGATACCACTCAGATTTTTAGAGGTAAAATGAAATTTAAATGTTTTTTGCTTATTAATAATATTAAAACAAAAAAGTAGTTATTGCTAAGTAACTGACATATTGAATAGATAATAGCTTCAGCAGGTGAATAGGAGTAAGGAAAACACTCTTCCCAGTATTTCTTAAAAAATAAAGTTAGTCTCTCTCTTTCCCCTTCATGAAGAACAGTTTCTGAAAAGAAGAGAAGAAACCTTTTCATTAATGTTTTGATATTTAAATGGAGGTGGGATTATTTTGACAATACAATTCATATCGCTCTTCATTACACATCAAGTTCAGAATCTCTAAAACAGTAGCTTTGTTTTTAACAGATTTTGCCTAACTAATATTTGAAGATATGTCATGCCTTTGAAAATATTTTAATTTAATATTTAAAACCATTACAAAGCAGGAATATTTCTAAATATTGCGCAGTTTAAAAAAGTTTAACAAAATATATCTAAAATAAATGAGATAGTTCAAAAATACTACTTCTTTGAAAGTAAGGATAATTAAAATCAATTAGTGGCCTTGAAATCTGGTCATTAACCTTTTGACCGCTAGTGACGTAGATATACGTCAGATATGTTTCTTGTCCGGCATTTTGAAGGGCAAATACATGTATTTGAACAAACTGATGAGAATTTTGTTATGTGATGATTTTAATGCATTTTTAAAGTTGTTTATATCTTATTGGCATTGTATCAAAAAACTGATTAACTGATGCTTAAAATATTTATATGTGAAGAGAAAAAAAAGGTTAATAAAGTAAATAATTATTTTCTTTTTACTTATTTTATAAACGTCTTGAATCAAATACTATTAAAAACATAGTTAATAATTATAGCAAGAACTTGCTAAGTCATATTATTTTTAATGCTACAAAGAGTATATATTTTAAGACTAATAAATTCTGGAAAAATTAATAAATCTGCCAGAAAATCAAACTTTACTTGCATTCATATCTGTAGAAATTTACGAGAGTATAAATGTTTTGTTCATCCGTGATATTTTTGTATTGAACTCAACTCATTACTATTCAGTTTTGTACATTTTTAAAATTTAGTGAATAACCACAACACATACTGGCTTTCTATGTGTATTGTGTTTAATTTCTGAATTTTTTCAGGCATTTTTTAATAAAACTGTTTTGTTAGTAAAATGTTTAATTTTAATAATTCCTCTCTCTTTTTATTCCTTAGGTTTTTTTTAATAGGATTTTAAAAAATATATTTCTATATTTACCAGGAATCAACTCAATGTAAGTAGATACCCTCATTAAAGCGCCAATAAAAAATTGAATTTGCTTTAGAAATAAATATTTAGAATTTACTTATAAGTGACGCAGGATTCAAATTTTGTTTTAGAATTTTATTAAACTTTCTCTTACATATTGAGTTTAAGAGGATTGAGTTACAATTCTTAAGCATCAAATCTTCACAGTACTTTGAAATCTTAATTCTGGTTTTTTTTTAATACATGAAGACTGCAAGATGGAATAATATTAATTTTACTATGCTAATGGGTGTAAAAATTTATTCTGAAAAACCAAACCGCATGAATGATTAGGATAATATTTTGGAAATTATAGACATTATGGAAATTTGAAATTAATGTAGATTTTTTCCTTCAAACTTTGTCAGTGAAATTAAGCTTTTAAATGTAAATGAACTCGCAAAATCACAATAATTTTCAAAACTAACTATCAAGGAAATATTTTTATGTAATGAATATTTCATATTACAATTTCCATGAAAGAGCTCAAATTATTTATGCAAAGTGACTGTTCTTTCTAAAATTCCTGTATGCTATTGTTGAATAACTTTTAAAGAAATCTAAATTACTGAAAACATAATGATTTACTTTGTATAAATATGACTATATATTTTCACTGAGATCGCATCTCATAATTTTTATGGGATTTGCTTTTCAAATATATGAAAGGAATAAATGAATCAAATGATGCGTTGAATTTTAAATACTTAAAAAGCAATAATATATTATTAATTTCAAATATAAGAAATGCAATGGATTTTCTTTTTCTTTAAATTTCTAAAGTAATTCTAAGAACATTCAAGTGTTTTACACTTAATTATTTAAAGAAAAATTATAAGAGAACAATAATAATTTAAATAATACCATTAATTACATAGATCAATCATAAAGGTAAGAAATGGTTGTGTTTATATTAAAATGGGTGTAATATTTAGGGAATTTAATTAAATCTCTGATTAACAATATTTTTGTTACAACACCAAATTTACCGGATTTTGGTATTTTTATAGCTGTTGATTTAAATTCTCTCTCTTATATATGTATATTTCATGTAAATACTACCATTTAGAGAATAATGTGGTTTTATTTTTTTATCAAATATCATTTATATTAGTTTAAACTTTTCAGCTGCTAAACGAGAGTTTTCGTAATTTTTTAGCATTATTTTTTTAAATTTGTTACCTTTAATATAGAGTATAATGTATATATATATGTATGAGAATCTAAATATATTTTTCTATCAGTTTCACAACACACACGTACTGAATATTGTTGTAAAAAGAAGAAATATTTAAATATTTTACCTTTTTGTAATAAAAAAGGTGACTCTTGATATATTGATGAATAACTATATAAAAATGGTATTCTATCCATTGAACCACTACTTAAAACACATAAGGCATACTCGTTCTTTGCACGGATAAATTGACAAAAACATAGCGATAGAAATGGAAGAAAAAAATTATGATTACACAAATTTTTAAATTATATTGGAATAATATTATATAAACTGCGAAATTATTAGGCAGAAAAAAAGACGCAGTATACAGATATCAAATTAGTGTACCTAAAGGATATAACTCAAAGCAACACTAAGCTTTAAATGTTTTAAACGTTTTAATTAAAACAATTTATTTCAGAACAAACTTGCTTCGTCAAAATATCGCAGCATAAGCTAGAATTTTTAACAGAAATCATGTTGCCAAATCAACAAAACTAAAATTCAATTAATAAAAAAAAGAGTTTTTCAAAAAAAAAAATTATTTATTCAAAAAACAGTTGTAATTTTGCTTTAAAAACAAAATGAGGGATAAATACATCAATAAATAAATATATTTATAGTAAAAATATCTTACAATTTTTAAGAAAACGGCATGAAACATAAAATTTCTCATTATGAGGTAAACATGAAGTCATATGATATCAAATCAACACTAATATGGAAAATTGCTTAAAAACTGTTTTTTCAAAAACTCTAAAGCAAATATCAACAAAATCTCTTCGAGGGGCATACCATCTCAACCCATGGTCTTAACATGCCAAATCACACGAGTATTAGTCGTTCTGATACACACACACACACAATATATATGTGTTACAATCATGTCGAGTGTTAGTGCTGAATATGTTCTTTTGGGCGATTGTGAATATATGAGACGGTTGGTGTTTCATCTTTGTTAATATTGACGAGGCAGTCCTCTTGCAGGAAATCTATTAATTAAGCATCTTGAGGAAGGAAAAAAACGTGCGAGGCCATCCATATTGTTACTTCGCAGTTATTTCACAAAACAGGGCACGACACAGACACGAAACACAAAAGAAAAAACGAGCTGTACCCGATTAACATATATCGAAGACAAATACAAAGAGACAAAGAGAGAGGAAACTGGCGAGCTCCAATTTCTAACACAATCTTACTATTCGATTACAATTAAAATCCCGACCATTTTGGCAGGCAAGTTAAAAAAATTAGACGCGTGTCCTGAAGGACTAGACTAATGAATTTAAAATGTTACTGAAAAGGATATTAGAGGGAATTATTACACACACATTTCCCCTTCCGCAAGACACGTATGTGAGCCAGGGCCCTTGGCACACTCCCGTACCTTACTGAGATACTAATTTTAAAATTAAAAAAATTTAGATTTATATTATTTTTTTTTAAATCCGTTCACTTAAACAAGTCATGACATAAAATGATTTCCAACACAGAAACTCGATAACATAAGAGAATATAAAAACAAATATGAACCATGAAAACTATAAAACATGGGTACATAAAAAAATTCAAAATGTACTAAATTTAAAATGTAGTAAATCGCAAAATATAATGAAGTTCAGAATGCATTAAAGCTCAAAATGTTCACATTTTCTTAACAGGGCATTATATCGGGAATACTATAAGTAGTAATATTTACACAAATAAATGTTATATCATAAAATAAACAACATCAAAATAAAAGTATTAAACAGTTGAAATGGAATGAAAACAGAAAATAAGATAAAATGTAATTGTAATGTAAAATATCAAAATATCATCAATGACAAACATCACGGAAACATCTAAGTTTACTTCGAAAATAAAATTATTCGACTTTTTTTTTGTCTAAAAGTAAAACTTAATCATTTTAATGGTAGACTATTAAGAAAGGGGGATTATATGTATAATTCAAACTCCTCTCTGTTTCCATCCAAGAGTACACAGTTCTCCAAAACTGAAACAGAATGTAAGATGCAAAAAGGAAAAATTCAGAAATGGATTGGAAGATGAACTCCATGTTTTGCACATGTATAAGACCTATAACACTAGGCAACAAAAAACAACTTTTTGTTTGTTTCTTAGTTTTAAATAGCTTATTCTTACTAATTTTGGGTGAAAAAAAACGAATATGTAAATGAAATGTATTTATTAGCTCCTGCTTTTAAGATATGCAACACCCATCTATCAATTTAAGGGTAAGTTTGAAGAACAACACACTACTAGCAAATAAATACAATAAGTCAATTTTCAAGAAACAGTGCTCTTATCAGAAATCAGCAGTATTTTTTAGTTTATTTCCTGTGGACATTTCCTTTTGGATTGCCTCTTGTTGGTCGAAATCCGAGTATCCCTTATAACTGTCCAGCAGTAGTCTACGAGCATTGCCGCATCGCAACAACCCTGATAATCTTCATTCCACTGCTGCGATAACTTGATGAAACCTTTCATCGTGTTCATCACTTACAGCTCCACAATTCTTAGGGAAAAAATCAAGATGGAAATGTAAAAAATGGATCTTTAGAAACATATTGCGTTTTGGGTTATCAAAATTGTGTAGGAGTTTTTTTTCACCAACTGTTAATAGTTCTCATCTTTTTTGCAGCCTGGAAATCATCGTACCACACTTTTAAAGGCTACTTTGTCTTTACTTTGCAGAATTAGATCAAAAGCGGGGTCCTTCATGATTTTGAGTTTTTGTGGGCTCACGAATATTCCCTCCTTAATCTTTTCATCACTCAATCTTGGGAATTTCGATCCACGGTATTGGAAAACCTCTCCATCCTTGTTAATAGATTTCTAAGAGTTCTTCATTAATACCAGTTTAAGGTGCAGGAATGGAAGCAGAATGTAATTTGGGTTTACTAGACGATCATTTGGAGCACTTCTCTCACAGAATTTTAAATTTCTGGATGGCCATTTGTCTTGTATGTATTGCTATTTTTGATCTCTACTGTGCCACAAACACAGAAAACAGCATTACTTGGTATGGACTAACTGCATTCCCGTGAGTAAAGCAATGACTTTAAAGTCACCACACATCTTGCATTTATGATCCTCGTATTTTATTAACTTTTGAAATAATTTCACACTTGCATAAGTTTCCTTACGTGAGCGAAATGTCCAATGGGAATTGAAGGAAGAAGGTTGAATGGCAACAAATAGTATAATACTGCTTTTAAACTAAGCTTGGAAGAGTCTATAAATAAAATCCTGTTATTTGTATCATAACTGATGTTCATGACATTCATCAAGCCGTTGACATCAATACATATAACCACATGTTCTTTCTTCTCAAGGAGTGGCCGCGGTAGCCGAGTGGTCTAGGCATCGGATTGTGGCTAGCGTGTCATGAGTTCGATCCCATTACCACTGAAGACCCGCCGTGTAGGGGAGCGATGCACGTTAAATCTGTCGAGAGCTCTAACGTACTCCCGATGGTGTGGTAGTTAGGAGAGGGGGTGCCAGCTCAGGTGTCGTCCGCGTCACTTGACCATGGTTCAAAATTACGCGGACCGTTCCCAAAAGCCCTCGTGTAGCTGAGCAGTGGGACGTTAATATTCACTCACTCACTATTCTTCTCAAGGAAATGAAGATCATTTTTTCGAGTCCTGTACTCTGTAACCTTGAAGCCTGGTAGGAGTAGATTCTATTGTGTGTGCTACAGTCTGGTTGAGAGAAGCCCAGCCTTCTGTTTTGGCAAGTCAAGATCTCTTACGAGGTCACTCGATTCTGTTTGTTATAGTCTGTGGGGAATCGTTTCTTGAATCGGGCGCTGTCATCTTCTTTGCTCTACGGAAGTTCTAGGTTACACTCAAAACACACCTGCAGAGGTAGCGCTGTGTTACATGCCTTTCGTAGAAGTTAAAAAACGATCCTGAGGAAAATACTTCTATCTACCCACTTAAATGAACATCGCAAAGATTATGCACAGAAAGTAAAAATCAGGGTAAGTACAGCTATTTATGAGTATGGACGAGTTCTGATACTTGAAAACAAGAGTTAATCTGAAGTTTATATGGTGATTTTCGTGTTTGTATAGTGGGCCAAAATATTTCATAATAAACTATTTTTGAGCCCGAAACATTTTTGACGTTGCTTAGTGTAATCATTTTTTATTGTGATAATTTCATAAAAACTCAAAAAGGGGAAAAACATATTAAAAAGCAGAAAGAAGGAGGGCCCACCTAAAAGAGGGGGAAAGGCAATGATTTGGGATTGTGTGTGTGTGTGTTTTTTTTAATAGTTTTTTTTAAATTTTATTTTTAGTGTTATTATTACAATGATTATCATTCATGACTTACTTTTAATTCTGAGGGAGGGTAATAAGTTCTCAATTTTCAAACTTGAACAATTTCAGTAGATTTTTTAGCTAAAGCATTGGGTTTGGTTATTTCATAATTTACATCTGAAAGTTTCTGTACTATTTCGTAGGGGCCTGAAAAAACTGGGATAATTTTATACGATTTGGATATTTGAATTTTCTATAGATTACAATGTTACCAGGTTCAAAAGGAGAATCAATGAAACGAGCATCATATTTAATTTTGTTTTTGTCATGATATCTTATAGTGTTTTCTTTTGCTAATTTTCTGGTTTCTTTAAGTGGAGAGTAAAATTGATTTTGAGTTATGGTAAACTGCAAATAACAAATATGCAGGATGGAATTTTGTGTGACTGAATGAGTTGTTAAATTATATTCATTAATTACTTGTTCTAAAGTTTGGTCCATGGAATTTTGATAGGATAAGAAATTACTTTACCTCTGAATTTAGTTACAATAGACTGTTTCACACGTTCATATTTTCCATTTGTCTGGAGATGATGAGAAGTAGTTAGTCGCATTATAATTTCTTTTCTAGCTGCGGTATAAGCACAATTTCTATAGGTCAACAGTTTGGTTGGTATTTGAATTTGGAAAAGTTGCTTCAAACAATTGGCATAAGTTTCTTTTGTTTCACTTTTAGAAGGAAAAGCTCAAACATAGCGAGTTACATGATCAAGGACTAAGTTGAGATATTTTTTAGTAGAATTATAATAATATAATCCACCAACAGTATCAATTGAGATACACTCAAAAGGTGAATCTGTAAATGGTACAGTCTGTAAAAGACCAAATATTTTTTTGCCTCTTTCTTTTTATTTAATTGACATACATTATAATGTTTAACAAATTTTTAAATATCTAAGTTAATATGGGACCAATAATACTGAGGAGTAATTAAATTTATCATATTTTTTAGCGCCTAGGTGTCCAAATTGTTCATGAGCATTTTGCAAAAATTTTTTAAATGAAATTTACAACAACGCGCGTCCACACGTCTCCAGAGTCACACAAATGGAACTGGACAAGTTCCAATGGGAGACGTTGGACCATCCGTCCTACAGTCCGGACATGTCACCCTGCGATTTCCATGTGTTTGGTCCACTGAAGAAACACCTGAAAGGAAAGCGCTTCAACTCGGACGACGTACTCAAGGACACTGTGAAGGACTGGGTCTCGTCACAGCCACAGGAATTCTGAGAACAAGGAATCCTGCTGCTTGTTCATCAGTGGGATCGTTGTGCTCAGGCCTATGGTGTATATTTTGAATAAAGTCTATATTTGTACCCACCGTGTCGTTTCGTACCTTTTCATTTGATCACCCCTTGTATATATATATATATATATTGATACAACTGTATTTTATGTAATTAAAGTAGGAACAAAAAAACCGGTAAATCACATGAATCTAAAATGGAGGTACAAATTTAGAGATCTTACTATGTCTTAATAAAATGTACAATGAAAGTACATTCGAAAAAAATAAGAAAACACCAGTCTAAAATATCTGTCAATTTTTTCCCCTCCTTTTCTTTCTTTACCACGTGTAGAAAAATGATTTACCAGTTGACTAATTTTGAAACCAATTAAATTATGTCTAATAAGATTGAAACACATCACTAATTCTAATGACACTGGCGTGAAAGCAACCTGATATTTTGTCAATTATTAAAGGACTAGCTCAGAGATTTTTAAGATTTCACAAAAAATACTGTACAAATTAGTTTTTAAATTTTTGTGACAATATATGCTACATTTTTGTTTCAGTGTAACCTTAATGAGTATTCTATAAATTGTAAAATTATAATATTAAAATTATCTGTCATAGGAAATTGAAGTAGAATTTTTTATCATTATCAGATCTGTTTTTCCTTTTTTTATTTTATTTTTTTTATTATGCGTCTAAATATTTGAAATTAATCAACGCTATTTTAGAACTGGATCAAGCTGACAAATCTAGTCACTGTGAGTAAAATAATTTCTTTCAACGTGGGCAGTTGAAATGAATTGTTGAAACGTTATCAGTTCTGAGGGACGATTTTCAAGAATAGACGGCTTTCAGACCTCTGCCACTGCATGAAAACTGCATTGAAATGCCTTTTTCGTCCTTTCAGGTACAAGATAATTTTGAAGAATGCTTCTTTCGCTATCACGAAAAGAAATCTATCGCAGGCCCCAACAATCCCTCGAACCAGTTTATTCACTACTCCCTCCCACAGAGGCGCCACAGAAATGGATATCTTGTGGGGATGTGAGGTTTCATCAATAAAGCACTTCTATTGTGTTTACTTTATCATGGGGCTTTCAAAAATACTCTAAATGTTTGGAACTAGTGTTGCTTTGAGAAATGGATTATTTAGATTCGAGACGGAAGGATTTCATATACAGCATTGATTAAGACGGAAACATTTCCCCGTTTTGTCATGGATTTCTGCTAAAAAGGAAAAGAAGCCTCATAGAACTGCTGCATTGCAAATGCAAATTAATTTCATGCGTACTTTGATTCAAATTGTCTTTGTCATTTTCAAGCCAATGAATCACACAAATAGGGTTTGAATATTTGTAGCACTCAACTTGTGCTGGCTGTAAAATTTAAACCAAACATAGTAAAAAAAAAAAAATTTTATCTAAAAAATTAGAAAATCTAAGAAAGTAATTTCTGCATATGTTTATTATATAGTTACAAAAAAACTTTGTTCGACATTTTTAAGTAACCTGAAGTCTTTTTAAAACGCTGAAAATTTCTAACAGGTCTGAATACACTTCATTATGCAAAATCTAAGCAAAATTAATTAAACATTTCCTCAAAATGTTTGATCATCAAATAAATAAATAAGGATTATTTCCTAATTATAATCTACATTCCTTTATTTAACCCTATACAATAAAAATAAAAGTATTTTTTCTCAAAATCATTTTCCCCCCTTAAATAACAAAAAGTTCTCATCCACTAAATTAAGACTTTTTGCTCTTTTAGTTGGATGGTTTGATTAATCTATAGATTTTTTGTAATATAAAATCTTTTAATCTGGTTTTAAAAAATTAATAAATACTGTATTCTATATGGTATATATATATACACACACATAAAAATACAGTGTGTGTGTGAATGACAGAAAGTAAAACTAATTCTCACTCATAATGAGCCCTTCCTTTTTTCAAAGTAACTGACATTTACATAGCTATCTGTCTTTCCAGATGAAAAGGAAATACACAGCTCTGCTTTTTACAGGTTAGTTATTAGTGTTCACATATGTATTCCTACAGATGAGTTGTCCCGGTTCAAGGTCCGGAACTTATGGCTCGAGTCCTGAAAATCCGTTATGTAGAAGAACTGATGCCCATTAAATCTGTCTATGCTCATTGTTCTTTCGTAGTGGTCGTATGGAAGTTTCGAGAGTGGCAAGCCAGCTCAGGTGTCATCAGCGTCACTTGACAAAATAATGAGGTCTGTCGCCAATAGACTTGGTATATTTTCAAAGGGTGACGTAAATAAGAATCGAATCAATCCAACAGATGTTATCTAAAAAAACATTGAATGTTTACGAAAAATAATAAACCCATCTACATTTGTCCTGCTTTTCAACATGCATATTTTAAAGATACTGTTCATAAACCCCTCAAAATTTAGTATCTTAATGAATTTGTTATGCCTTATAAATATAGTAATTTTCAGTAAAAGCATTTCTGTATCGCATTCTGTAAAGAGAAAAATAAACTTTAGCAAAAATTCATAGAATTAATTTAGTGAGATTCTTGCTCAATTTTAAAATATTTAATGGAAAATAACTTATGAATCATTCAATTCATCTAGAAATTAAGGACTCGATATTTTGAATCTCAATTCCGTAGAATTTATCCTTTATAACTAACTAGATTTTAATTTCATGAATTCCTATAGAAATTAACCAAAGAATAAATGCCCAAAGAAAATATTCATAACAAAAAAGAAATCGGTAATAAATTCATTATTAAAGAAAGATTTAAGCACTCAATTAATTATTAAAGAAAAAAGATTATTAACAAAATTGGAAAAGAATTCAACTCCAAACGACCTACTAAAATAACCGAGCATTGGGTCAAAAAAGTAATCCTGTTTGGACGCATCAAATAAACAATGAGGGAAAGCGCTTTTTTTTCTTTTAAAAAATAAACTATTAATACAATAAATAAAAATAAAAAAAATACTTTGAAACATAGCTCAATATTATCTTTTAAACTTTAATCTCTAGATAATTAGATAGTTTGCCTCGAAATGATATCAACAGTCGGATGTTGTGAGCAAAAAACAGTTTTCTTGTGTTATTGTTTTTTGTGTTCTTATTCATTCTAGATAATGAGTAGTTTGTGCGCACAAGGAAAATCTAACCCGTTAGCAGTTCTAAGAAACTGAAAGAAAGTAGAAGTTAATTTAGGGATATTTTAAATAAATAGATATATTTCCTTGTGTGTGTGAAAAGTATTAACGCGAAATTTAATTACATTCATATTTAAGTAATACAGGTTCGTAACTGATCTTTTATTTGAATTTTATTTAGATTGTTACACTCATTTTTCTATAATTATAAAACATCTTATTTTATGCTATCTTGTTCTACCACGATAATTTAAAGCTGTAAGAAATAATAAATAATTCTAAACTAATCCAAAATAAACAAAAATATTAAATAATAAAAATATATAATGTTAATGTAAAATCAGACTAATTTAATTGTTTATTTCTATGTGGCTCTGCAATGGTGGCAAAAAGTCCTAGTTTTGCCTAGTTTTCATGTTTGAATTTATTTCTCTTTACTAAATTATCGTACTATCTTAACTATTGTTATTGATTCTAAAGTATTTTTAGGCTGATTTCAAATGTGTTAGTAGAATTCACGTAAAGTAAATAGTTTTATTAATATTTTGAAGGAAACATGATAAGACAAGCACAAGCAACTGTAATAATTATAGTTTTTGTTTTTTTCAATCAATGAAATGTTCTATTCTTCAAACCAATTAGAGAACAGTAGTGATGAAAGATTGAAAAGAGAATGTGCAGAATGTTTTAGTGTATTGAAAGCAGTTGTCTCTTGCAGTTTGAAGTGCATGAGTGGATATTATTGGAATTATGGGCAACTGGATTAGTAAGCTTGAAAGAGCTCGCCCAAAGCCAATACAGACTGCTTGGAGTGGTCAAAGGATCATTTAGTATGGACTGTAAGACTTAGTAAGGTAATATTTAGTGATGAAAGTCAGTATTGCATTTCAAGTAACAAAAATAGTGCCTTCCAAGCGCCTCGTCTTACATGACACCCCACTCATAAAGAATTCAGTTCTCAGTGTCTGACGCCCACAGTTAAGTATCCGACGAAAGTGATGATATGGGGCTGCATGTCTTCGCGTGTTGTTAGAAGACTTCATATCGAGAGAAGAACAGGGGAAACCGGAGAATATTGCAAAATAATACAGAAAAATACAAAATAAATTGCTTTCAACTGTCGGAGATATTTTTGGAGCTCAGTCTGGATTCTTCAGTACAATAATGCTCCATATTACTATGTATATGTAATCCAGAAATGGTTCAAGGACAGTACTGTGAATAGAATGAGCTGACCAGGACAGAGAGAGTCTCCAGATCTTAATTCTATAAAGAACCTATGGCATAAAATTGGTTACGGTATTTCGAAGAAAAACCTTCAAATAAACGTGGCTTAATTGAAGCTTTGATGGTTTAATTATGATTTATCCAGATCTTAATTCTATGAAGAACCTATGGCATAAAATTGGTTATGAATTGAAGCTTTGATGTTTTTTAACCATGTGATCATACAAGAGCATCTTGTGAAGTTGATGTATTCAAAGCCAAAAAGATGCAGAGCCGTAATTAAAACAAACATTGGCCCATAAATATTAAATCAAATAATCAAATAATTTTCAGAATGGATTTAGAATACTTGTAAGAAATAAATTTTCAGAATACTTGTAAGGTTTTGTGTTATTCTACTAAGTATAACATGTTTTCTTATAAATTGTGTTATTCTGCACATACTGCTCATCCTTGTGTTCAGCCAGCGGTACCAAACAAATATTTGTCGTATTGAAATCTTGTCACATTGAAACCGGCATAAGAAAAACACATTAGAATCACTAAAAAAGGTTAAGATAGTACGATAGTTTCGTAACGAAAAATTAAGTCACAAAGTTAGGCAAAAAATTAGTGTGTTCAGGACTTTTTGCCACCACTGTATATATGTACTTTTATATAATCACAGAGTTTCAATAGTTTTTATGAAAAATATATTCAACTTCTCTCTATATATAACTGTCATTCATCTTCAAAACCTAAATTAACTCCATTAACTCCAAATAATTATTTACAGATTATTTTAAATGGAACCGCGAGGAATATATTAGCATCTTCCAACAAATGTACTTTCTCTCAGAAGCATACAAATATTGAAATAACTGCGAAACAAGAAGAAGAAAAATTACAGTTAGAGCCAAAACTTGGAAAACAGACGAGGCATGCTTAATTATCTACGGGCCCGTCAACTTTCGGGTTTTATGTTGATATATCGATATTTTTTGCTAAATAACTACTTTTTTCACAAGATGGTGTATACTTTTTAATTATATCTGAGATACCCAATGATATGACTGATGAATGTTGACAGTATCATCTACCTAAAATAACAAATTAAATGCCTTTTCAGGTTGTCTGTAGATAAATGTCAAAAGAAACCATCTTGTGTAATAGACATTAATTATCCTTCTGTTGTTATTTCTTAACTAAAAAAAAACGTACAATAGCTATGTGTTTGCATATCAATAATGACTTATTGCTTACATTTCAATAACATTTTGTTTTCATTCTATATAAAATGTAGATTTGTGACTTTCAGGTTACAGTGTAGTATATTCGATACATTTGTGATAATAGGTGTGCTTTCTTACATTTTAAGATTTATATGATACATATCCAAAAAAAAATATAGATCCAAAGTCCCAAAAAAATAAAAGAAGTGTTTGACACTCACATTAGCGGCAATACATCCGAAAATTTTTGAAGTTAACTTCTTATGGCAAGGGAAAATTTTTCGTTACGCGTTACCCGTCCCGCGTTGCGCGTAACGCGATGACGTAAGGTAGGGATGTAATTTCCTTTTCGGCGGACCGAAGTTCCACCTATTCGACGATTTTAAAACAGCCATCTAATTTTTACTTTTAAAATCAGACAAAAAATAATAAAAGAATAGAAAAGATCATTTATTTTGCCACGATACGGTAGAATTTCCTGTACAAAACAATGATATATTGTATCTTTTCTAAAATGAGTCAAAATTGATGCGTTTTTACGAAAATTATTTCTAAACCATTGTGTATGAATTTATTTTCGTGTTATTAAAACGATATTCTATACTAAATAATTTCATGCCTTTTTCTTTTAGAACCAATCATTTCAAAAATAAAATGTCAAAAACCTTTTTTTTTACGATTTTTCAAAAAATACTCAAAATTTTAATTAAACATTTAATAACTTCGTCATTTATTTAAAAAATCACACGAAACTTTTTTTTTTCCTTGTGTAAAAATTTATTATCCATTATCAATGTGAAGATTGAAAGCATCGCTTAAAAATTACGGATTTAAAAGAAGTTTTTGTGTTTTTTGTCTAAAACACTTTTTACGAGAGCCGATTAAAACAGCATTTTTGGTACATTTTTTATTTAAAAAATTACTCTTATTTGCAATTGATGGGTGAATTTTCAAAACTTTAATGTAAAAATTAAGCCCTCAAAAAATGAAAACTTAAAAAAAATTCTCGATTACACTGTACGGTTTTTTATTTATTTATTTATTTTTGCAGAGGAATTCACCTCGAAATTCCAAGAGTTTGAAATTTGCGCAAGCGCATTAAGACGAATTTCCGGAGCCATACGCTATTTCAATCTTGACTCTTTTTACTTGTAAACAAAAACGGCATTCGGTAAGATTGCTTTAAAATATATAGATATGGAATTTCGTAATTTTGAAAATTTCTTTTTTTCTGTCTTTTTTCACGAATAAAGCTATTTTTAAAAAAAAAAAAAATGGTCCCTTTAAAATTTTAAACAAACTTTCAAGTGTTACTTATGAGATAGATAAACCAAATGATCTGTTTTGGGATCTGTTAATTTTCCTATATATTGATACAAGAAAATTAACACATATAATTCATTCCACAAGATTAAGACCTTTTCATTCAAAATCAAATTTCCAATTATGCTAAATTCATGAGGTTAACATATAATTGAATGATAAACATCTCTGTTTTTTCTTTGGGTTTTATATTTCTGATGATATTGTGTTTGTTATGATAGTTTTATGTGTTATAGTTAATATAAAATTGTAGGCATTAATACATTTTTTCATTTACATAACACTTCTTAAAACAATATTTCTTAAATACGAAAAATATTTTCCACAGATGAGTAAAATAATGGACAGAACATAATTAACCTTTCTTTTTAATGAAAAAGCTGCATGTTATCTTTGAAAAATATAATAAAACTGATAATCTTTCATTTTTTTTTAAAAAAGGTAGTTTTAAATGTTCAACAAATAAAATAAATGGGAACTTGATTTGTCTTGTCTTACGTTTCAAGATTCTTAAATGATATTGAGTGCAAAACCTACATTTCTTATTTTAGTTACCATAAGCCTTTGATAACAAAAGTATGTACTGAAACACCCATAAGTATAATGGAAATAGAATAATAATAATGATATTTTTCTATAAATGTATACAATAAAATTTTTTTTTAGTATTATGTATTGAAAATGAAAATTTTGTTTATACTTGCACCTTTTCCATTTTAATTATTTTTTAAAATACAGTTTTAAATAATAATGATAATGATAAACTTGTTAATTATATATAAGATTACTTTAAAACAAAACAATTCATTACATCTCAGCCAAAAAAGTTGATTTCTATCGCGTGTTCACACTGATGCCTTCTTTTATTAGAGAGTCCGATGAAGACTATCCAGAGAGAGAGAGAGAGCAGTATTCACCCGAAGAAGCATAAATACTATTATTGACAGTGTCGATGAATCCTTCTCAAATTAAAAAAATTAAGGTTCACAAAAATTTGTTTGGCACTTAGTATCCTAGACGAATAACAAGTGTCATCGCTTTTGAAAAGGAGTTTGCCCTTAAGATCCCAACTCTACTGAGGCCTATTTTCGAAAACTATTTGATAGTGAAATTACAAGTGGTAGAACTGATATTAAAAAGAAAGGAAAAAGGAGACTAAATTACTTCCAATAGAAAACGGGCAAGGAAATGAAGAAGCACATTGGCCAGTTTGTCCGGATAACACAGGGTGCTATAAAAGGAGTTCCAAAAACTCACGCAACATACTTCTATGTTTTACGACAGGTGCAAGCTATTTAATGAAATGTTACGCTGAAGCTTTCATGCATAGAAGTGTAAAAATTGTAATAAAGTGAATTATACAACATAATCGTTTAAACCGGAACATTTTTTAAATCTCCAAATAAAGGTTTATATTTGTTGATTTTTCTGTTGTGTTATAACTTAAGAAAAACATTTTGCTCATAAAGCATTAATATTTTCTACACACATAATTTTTCCAATTATAAAAATTTACTTTCTCTTGTATGTGCTCTATCACCGGACACAATAGTCATCTGAAAAGTAACTCCAGTCGTTCCTTCTAAAACATGTATTTATTGATAAAAAAATGTGTCATCTCTATAAAAATAAAGGGATCAAAATGATTCCATACTATTATACATAATTTTAACACTTATTACGGTAAACTAATTTTTAACACTTATTAGTTTAATATATTTCTTGAGATTTTTCCAAGTTCTAAGATCTCAAAATGTATATCGAATATCTCAGAAAATCTGTTTAAATCAATAGGGGCCAGGAAAATATTTTAAAACTCAGAGGAGAAAAATTGTGTGAATTAATCATTTTCAACTCATGAAAATGGTAGTAAATAATTAAATCTAACTTTTTCAGAATTGATATAGGTACTTTTAATGTAAAACCAGTAACTTAATTTTCAACCAATTATTAGAATGAAATATAAAATGGTAATTATTTTAATTAATAACTCTGTTTTTAAATCTGCTAATCATTTTAATCTTTGGAAGCAAATTTTCTACTGTAGTAATAGTAAATTAAGAACTCTGAAAACTGAAAAATTTTAAAACTTCAACCAAAAAGGAAATAATACGATACATATAGTTAAGAATGTTCTTTTTTTTTTATCAGTGAGAGAGAAAAAATACAATGAGATTAGAACGGTTTCAGAAAGCAATTTGAATGTTTTATTCCCTTAAAACGTCTACAATGGTTTTCTTGTGATATCCAAAAAGTAATAACTTTCCAAATGATTTTAACGATTTTTTTGTAATGTTTATACCAAGAGTTTTTTTTCTGTGTGATGAAATAATATATTATCTGAAACATATCTTTTATGTAATCCTTGGAACACATCTGGTTTTAACTGTTGTATATATGGCAAAAATGATATATTTTCTTACTTAATTTTCTTTGAAATGCTTTGAACTAATTATATACCTCAAAAATTGCAAGTTATTAAATTTTTTGAAATTTCTTTTGTAAAATTTCTTAGTTTTTCCAATTGTAAGCAAATGTTAAATCACTTGAACTCTTATTATAACAATAAAAAAAGTTAAATTCCAGACAGAATTTCAAAAAAAATTTGTACCATCTTGATCAGAAAGCTTCTATTATCCGATAAAAAATTATGTGAAAATTCATTTTCAGCATTTATTTTGTAATATGAAAATTGTAACATATTTCATGTAATAAACTAATCATATGCCTATTGCTATGTTTTCCCCTCCATTTCTCTGGTTTTTTTTATTTAAATATTTCAAATAAAATAAATTATACTATTCAAGCTTCTGTAAGCCTCTTTGATTCAAGCAGCAGACGCTCACTTATTTTTAAGTGAGGTACTAAAAATATTATTTTCGGAATAAATTGAAACTTAAGTAGTATTAAAGATCGCTAGATGTAGAAGCTTGATCCACATACAATTCTTCTTAAAACGCTCTCAAGAAACGCTGAGAAGCTCTTAATTGGCTCTCAGGTGTTACGTGCTAAAAAAAAACAAGATCTTATTTTCTTTTCTAGAAGTTTGTATAAACAGAAATTAAGCAAAACATCGGAAATATTCTTGTCATTTTATTTTTCAGTTAAAATACATACAATTGCTTACGTGTATGTTTCTTAACTGACGTTTTAATTTGTATGCAAAAATAGACAGCTTGAGACCAAATAACATTTAACCTTTTGCTACCTAAGTACATGATGTGTTGAATAACAAAGCAAACTATAGCAGAGCTACTTAATATTTTAGAGTTTCGTTAGCATTCAAAATATTTCCAATATTTTCCAGTGAGTTATTAAGAAAAAATAACAATTGTTACTTTCTACGTTTTTTTTCTGGATAACAGGTTGTACAAAATAATAGAAAGGCATTGGCATTTTATGTTTTCAATTTTTAAGCCTTTATGTCTATAATAAAAAAGAATATATAGCTTTAGATTCATACACACACATTACTTGTTCATTATATCTAAAAACAGGCTTTTAAATTCTGTAATGAAAATAGAAGGAATCTGTATAAAATTGGTCTAAATTTAATTTCGAAAAAAAAATCAAGTTTTTCATACCAAAATGAAAGGAAAGAAAAATATTCATTTAGATGTCCAGTTTTTTTTAAGTAAAATTCAATTTTAACAATCCATAAATTACCTGACCAATATTTTTTCTTCAGTTAAATTATAGAAAATCAAACCTTGTTAGTTTTTGAACAAGTGAAAAATAACGTAGTTTTTTAAATAAAATATTTATGGTGCAAATGCACTATGAAAATCTCAATTTCAGTTATGATGCAAAAATACACTTTCTAGCCAAAAGTATCCGTACACCCAATGTGGTATGTACGTGGAGAGTCACTATACATATTAATATGATGTTGTTCCCCCTTTTGCACCGATGGCAGCCTGCACGCGTCTTGGGGTACAGGCTATTCCTATGACCAGGAATAGGTGGCCATAGGAATTTGATCTCAAGGCGTCCATCATAGCTGAAGCGAGGGCCAAGAGTAAGGATGGTCGATTTGATCAGCTAGGTAATCTACGTTCTAAATCGCTAATCTTTTATATTAAAGATTTAAAAATGATGCTATATTTGATAAGTTATTTCAATTTCATTATATATATGTATTTAAAATTCTAGAAAATACACTCATCAGGGGTTATTATTTCACGAATTTAAACTTTTTTTTAAGATCGAAAAGAAATAATAGGAAACCATATTGCTATAAAATTTTTAACATATTGCTTGATTTTGTTAATTTTACTTTTTTAATGAATTGTAATTATATTTTATTAATAAAAAATAAAAATTTCTTCTTTTCAGGATTAAATTTTTTATAATATTGAGACAAGTGTTAAGTAATATTGTTTCGTGTAGAGATTTTCGATTTTCTAAGCTCAATGTAGCAAAAAATTTACATTGTTTCAAATTTTTTTTTGACCTTTAGTATTTTTCCTCAAAATGAAAATGAATTTTTGATCCTAAAAAAATCCCATATTGCAAATTATATCTTAACTCATTTTACTAACATATGTACAATCACGAGATCTTAAATCTCAGAGAAACGAACCAAATTTTCGATGTCATTTTTTGCGCTGTTATTTGAAATTTCTATGCCACTTACCATTCTTATTCAATTACTATTAAGCAAAAAATTCTCTCTTTTCCTCGTATGTATACACACACATTTATATTTACATATATTCCTTTTAAAATTACTAATGCCTAATGCTTTCTGGTTATTTGAAATGATTAGTCACTTTTATGCTTTTTAAAATTTACTGATCAATAAGTTATTATGCTTATGTAGTTATAAATATATCTTTTTTATAATTATTGCCGTGTATTTTATATGTCAGGAATAAATTATCTATCAGTTTCATACTGATGAAATAATTTTGATTTTTTTTTCATTTGTCCTCTTACAAGTCATATACCTGAATTAAATAATAAGTTGGATAATTAGAAGGAACTCAAAGGGTCATATATCATACTGTTGTCCCACACTTAAACATTCTTTGGGTGTCTAACATTTATGGTGAATTATATTGTTTTAAAGGGTGTTTGTAATGAAATCGTGTTAAAGGAAATTTTCTTTTCAGAGGTCATCATTTAGTATTACTCAACTTAATTTTTGTGGAGAAAAAAAATGAATTCACTATATTAAACTTAATAGTTTCAAGAAAGGATATAATTTAAAAATTCATTGAAACACTTTGAGTATTGCTAACTATGATGTAATAATAAATATCCAGATGTTGATTCCTTAGATTATTTTTTAAATGTTTAAGGATGGCTGGGAATACACACAAGCAGTTTGATGCCAGCACAGATTTATCAATATTACAATACTAGGATTTTCAGTTTTTAAAATAATGCTCATGCATGATTTCGTTAACCACGTAAATTTTCATATCATTAATTACGTTTTATTTAAAAATGTTGGTTATTCATTTTTTTTTTACTATTTTTTTTTAATTTTTACATGATTTTATGTAATGAAAGAGTAGTAAAGTATTGCATTTTCACGAGAGCTTAGGCCAATTTTATAATTACAGACCTCCTCCACAATAAGTACTCTTTGAAATATTGTTGGTTTGGAGCACGGGTCGGCACCCTTTAAGCTGTGAGGTGCGGAACCAACCTACCAACATGATTCTGCGTGCCATGCAATAGGAAATATTTGAAACAATTCAATTCCCAAGGCAATACATGCAGAGTTAGGAAATAGACCTGAAAAATACAGATTTAGAGTTTTATTATACGTTAATTTTGCATCATTTAAAGATATTTATTGGCATAAAAAATGAACAACATAAATTATAACTATTCCTACAACATAAATAAAAATTAAAACTGTACCCATAAATATGTATCTCTTAAGAATTTTTATTAAAATAAGGAGTGATGATGATGTAGTATCCGACGGGACCAAATCAGACAATACCATGGGCCCACATGACTGTTTTGGCAATCTGTGCAATATTGTTCACATAGAGTTTTGTTGACGAGAAAAAGTCCCCCTATTTCTTGTAGAGCAGCAAGAATAACTGGACAGTAAAAAATATGAGCAGGTGCTAACTCTGGATCTAAACAGTTATCACAATTCCTATATGTTCTAAGCATAAAATACGACAATTCAATATAAATAAAATTTTAAATTGTGCATGCATAAGGCATTTTTAAAAATATTTATAAAATTAGAAATAAACAACACAAAATATAAGTATTCATGCAACATAGCTAAATAAAAAATTAAAATTTTAATGTGAAACTTTCTCTGCAGAGCTCAACTTCAGGGGAATAGTTCGTCACTTGGAATTTGACACAGATAAACAATTTCTTAGTGGACTCAAAATGTATTTCATATGAGAAAAAATTCGTTCACATAGATATGTGGAACAAAGACGGAAAGCAGAGCACACATGCTATTTTTTTCAAACAATTAAACCTTTCAGGCAATGACATACAGCAATTTAAAATAGCTGTCAAATTATTGCTAGAGCAATGTTCCAAATTTTTCAGTAACTCCGTAAATTTTATTTTCCATCATTCTGAAGATGTTCCACAAGTTCCATTTTAAAAATTATCAACTTAATTCGCTCAAAATCTAACAAATCGAATGGGATTATTATTGTGTCTATTAAATCAGGTTTGATTAGGAAGGAAAATATAGGAATACAGGTTTCAAAGTCTTTGCATCTTTGAGAAAATTCTTCTTTAAGTGCTTCATTGTAGCGCTGAAGTTCATTTTTCTCTATGGTTGATATATTTGCAAGAGTTTTAACATTTAGGAAGTATTTCAAGGAACTAGTATTAATATCATGGTAAAATACTGTACATAATGTTGTAGCAAAGCATTTCTCCAAAATTCAAAAAGCTCAGACACTGTTCAACTCTTTCCTTGCAATCCTGAATGTAGTATATTGAGATATTTAGTTATATCTGTCAGAAATATCAATTTAAATAACCATTCCTTATTGTCTTATTCGGGGAAATGTTGTTTCTACTCATTAAGAAAAATTTTAATGCAATCCATGCATGAAATAAACTTATTGAAGACATTACCACAACTAAGCCAACGGACATGACTGTACAAGGGAAGATCTCCCCATATTCACTTTCCATTTCTTCTAAAAGAGGTTTAAATTGTCTGCGTAGTAATGAAGATCAAGGCACTATAAAATTAATTATTTTGACAACAAAGTTTCATTACATTAAATTAACTATTTCGTTTTATTTTTTAACTAGTTCCCTAAAAATTTAACTATTTCGTTCAATTTTGGTAACAAAGTTCAATATTGTATGTTTAATATGATTTTCGAAGAAGTTTGACAAATACTCTTTTCTTGCCAGCCATTCAGGAACACCTTAGTAGTTGCACAAAATATTTTATTTATATTATTTTTTTTTATTTTGAAAATGGTTTATAAATGAAAAAAAATATCCTGTCCTTAAGTTGTACCAGACAGAGAAATCATGCTGCATAACTCTTCATAAATTCAATCTTTATAACAATGTCGTGCAATTACTGTAGGGCGTACAACGTTATTTATGTCTGTATTTTCACCAAGAGTAATACTAAATGCAATATATTTTTGTAAATCTAAGTTTTGTTTCGCAGTTCTTCTTTCCACAAGAAGCAGAATTTTCTTGAATTCGGGATAATATTGTTTTCAAACCTGGTACATCACAGAACAATATTTGAACATTTTTTAAAAATGTGTCCCATATATATTCACCATCTGTAAAAGGTTTTCCTTCGGCTGTTGTACAATGAGCAATTACGAAACTACATTCTGTCGGTTTTGGTTTGACTCCAATTGTTTGATATACAGGGTGTCCAGCCTTAATGTGACCCAATAGCTAATTCCCGAACAGTTCGGTTTAGACGTGTACTTCAAATTTGAAAAATGTTTTTAAAAAGATAAGGAATGTTTTTACGTGCTTTTCGAACCAAAAAACCTATTTAGAAAAAAAATTACAAAAATTAAATTTTTATACAGTCCCCAGGTCTTATCACTTATATTTACGAAAAGATGCAGTACACAAAAACAAAGTAAACACAAAAAGTTTCATTTTATTACGATAAAAATTGGCCGAGTTATGGAAATTTGAAAATCGTATATTTCCTCAATTTTCCCGGCCGATTTCAAGAAGCTAGTAAGAGGCCATCTCCAAAGTGAAATTAATTAGAACTTTGCCAGGAAACTTTCACTCTTGCACGTCACTTTTATGTAAATCGTTTTTAAATTTAAAAGCATACGTTAATAATACAATAATTAAGTACTTAAGAAATAAAATTTATTCTGTGTACGTGTAAAACATAGAAAAAATAAAATACTTTGGACGAAGAAAACATTTCAAAAGCAGTTAAAAAAAATAGGCTTATTTGCTACGGCTTCAGACTGATTTGCTGCGGTACTGATCATGGTGATTATTAAAAATCTGTTGTGCAGTCGCTAGCAATTGCAATATTACGAATGTTAGTACGGGAGAACGAGATGTATACAAATGAAGAATACTGCGAAACGGTACTGTTGTATGTGCAGTGTAATCGAAATAAGAGAGAAGCGGCAAGACTTTATGCAATTAAATTTCTCAGTCGAAGACATCCTTCTTATTGTACAATTGCCCGTGCTATTCAACACTTGTATAAAACCGGGAATTGTCATAAGCGTATTAATTTGTCTCGTGCCACACCTTCAAGCTACTGATTATGTTCCGCTGATTATGTTCTAGGATATGCCCAGGCTCAACCTGAAAGTAGTGTCCGGGATATTAGCAAGGCTTGATCCTACTCAAAATCGATGGTGTGGAACATATTATATACGTATGGCGTATATCCTTATTGTCCAGTCCTGGCGCAAGAACTAATACCCGGAGACCAAAAGCGTCGTTTTGATTTTTGCAATTTCGTGTTAAATACACTGGATGAAAATCCATATTTTTTTAATGAAGTTCTATGGTCGGATGAATGCCAGTTCTCGAGGCAAGGCTCTATTAATACGCAGAATACGCATTATTGATCCCTTGAAAACCCACATCTAATACGACCGAATTGCCTCCAAGTGCGTTGGTCGGTGAATGTGTGGTGCGGAATATGGAAGAGCACCTTAATTGGCCCAATGTATTTCGATGGACATTTAACATGAGAATCATAGACGGAAATTTTATCTGGACCATTAGCCGATTTTTAGAAGATGAAGTTTCCTAAGTCCTCTCGATTTCCTTCTCTGGGGTTTCCTAAAAAGCAAAGTGTACGAACATGAATCTACGAGTAAATCCGATTTACTCAATCGAATCAGCATGCATGCAGGTCTGTGATACCAACTATGTTGTAGAAGCTACGGGCGGAGTTTCTGACGCGGGTTCGATACTGCATTTCTGCGGAAGGCAGTCACTTTGAACATTATTTAAGTTAATTTGGTCATTCTGATATAATAAAGCCCCTGATTCATGATTGGCGCATCATTCCACGTTATGCTATAATCTGAACGGCAAATTCTGTATTATTTTGCTGCTATTTGTTAAAATAAGCTGTTTTAATCTTTTCGGTACAAGTTGTATTTCTTTAATTTAACTTTTATTGTTTGTCATACAGCAATACAAACTGTCAATCTATGATGTTTAAAACGGTGTTTCAATATTACTATGATGCTTTTCTTTTGCTCTTTCTGGAGAAATTGAATTACTGTTCACTAAACTTAATGTATATACGACCCCCTTTTCTGAGCAATTCAGATGCTTCAATTTTATGTAGGCATAAATCGGTCAGTTTTTATTGAAATAAAATGAAACTTTTTTTGTTTACTTTGTTTTTGTGCACTGCATCTTTTCCTAAATATAAGTGATAGGACCTGAAGACCGTATAAAAATTTAATTTTTGTAATTTTTTTCTAAGTGGGATTTTTGGTTTGAAAAGCACGTAAAAACATTCCTTACATTTTTTAAAACATTTTTCAAATTGGAAGTGTATATCTAAACCGAATGGTTCGGGAATTAGCTATTGGGTCACATTAAGGCTGGACACCCTGTATAAATGTAATTTCCTCTCTTTATACCCAGAAATAGCTCTTTCTAAAACTTCACATTTCTCATCAGAATTCTTACATGTGGCCTGGTATTTAGTTTGAAAATGTCTTTGTGTACTTGGCGTACTACATATGACTTTTTCACGACATAGCACACATACAGCTCGATCTTGTTGTCGTACGAATCCAAATTCATTGGCACGACAAATCAAGAACATGAGAAGAATAACAACAACAACAAAAAAATGTGATCTAATATCTATTTGCATTACCTTGATTCGCACCAAAAGTATAAAATAAAATAATTATGACTTCTTAAGCACACAACACTCAAAACATTTTAGTTGCTTTTATGTATTTAAAAGGGCATTTGTTATGAAATTAGATTCACTCCCCGTACCTAATTATTCCACGAGTGATTTTTTTCACCGAATTTATTTTCATTCCAAATTAAATATGTCGATAAAATAACAATTTTTGTTTATTACTTTTCCGCTGCAAAACGTTTGTTAAGCAGAATTTTGATTTGTACCTAAGACATTTGTTTTTTCTTTCGTCAAAGCGCAAGCTTTTGGTGGATAGACGAACAACTTTATTTTTTATTCTCTGCGCAGTAATGCATGTTAATTCATTTTACAAGGATTACACAATAATTTTAATTTGCGTTGAATATTTAACACTAATAATGAGACATTTAAACACGCAAAATTGTTTTCTTTTAAATAAAGCACACAAACTACATGTAAGCTGATTCAGCAGAATCGTTTTATGGCAGAGAACTGAAAGTAAGAAATAAACTTGATATAAAAATGTGCAAGGGGCTGAAAACAGAGACAGAGCGTTTTAGCTTTATCTTATAGTTTTGTAGAGTGATGGCTGTCCACTGAGAATTTGAGAAACTGAGGCGTTGAAAAGAGAGACAGCGTTTTAGCTTTATCTTATAGTTTAGTAGAGTGATGGCTGTACACTGAGAATTGGGGAAACTGAGGCGTTGAAAAGAGAGAGCGTTTTAGCTTTATCTTATAGTTTTATAGAGTGATGGCGTGCCACTGAGAATTGTTTCGCGTGCCACATCTGGCACGCGTGCCATAGGTTGCCGACCTCTGGTTTGGAGTGTCTCTTCTGGTAAGTATTACTAATTCAAACTCGTTTAATTCTGGGATTTGGTTCCCTTTTACGAGCCCCTGCGTAGGTACATTTGTGTTTTTACTGTGGATAACAGAGTCTAATCAATAATTTTTAAATCTTTTATATTTATTTGAATATATCTGTAGCAAGAAGATTTTGCCTGAGATTGCACATAATGCCAATTATTTTTTTCACTGTTGTATGAGAAAGATCTGATGAAAGTTTCTTCTAAAGATTATGTAATACACCTAACAAGAACTGATTGGATAGCTTGGTTCTCTCTCTCTGAGTATATTAAAATTACAATAAAACATTACCTCAGAAGCTTTCTTCGCTACTTTATAAAGCAATGTCATAATTTTTAAAAAAAAGAAACCACTATTGCGTAGTTTTATGGCTTTGTACTAACTTTTGGTAACTTTTAATTAGCAACGCCAATTAACATATGAGATATTACCTAGATATATTTTTGAATTTTCTGAGCATTTTTGAAGATTTTATTTTATTTTGCAGCACATATAAGTTGTGAACAATTTTTTTTTCTGTACAATAGTTGTAACATTCTCCCCGAAGTCTGTATAGTCAATTCAAAGTGTTATGTATTCGTATGATAGTGATCTGAACCTGATGTGAAAGTAGTAGTAGACATAATATAATACACGCTAAATAATCACCAAATCTAAATAATCAACTAATTATTTCTTAGTCTCCTAACTCGGAATACAAGTAATTTTGAATTAGGGTCAAATGAGGGAGACGATACCTGAACTGGCAAGTAGGGTAATAAAAAAAGTATAGCATTATTATCAAGTTGTTCAGTCATATAATAGATCAGTAAAATACTTAACGTTTGATGAATATATAGATTCAACTGTTACAGTTATTTTTTTTTTCATTAAAAGGATTTTATTTTATGCAATATCTTTTTATACGTAGTTTAATACAGAAAACAGTAATATTTAAAGATTTTTTTTATTTTTGACATCTTACAGTTATGTGTTGTGAATTTTACAATATAATTTACGAATATCTTAACTAATTCTGAGAGTGACACATTTTTCAATATATTTGTACGTAAATTAATTACTATATTTCCATGTTCTAAACATGAGTAGCAAAATTAATTTAAAATAGAAAAAATAAGAATTTTTATTGTATTAAGTCAAGTCGCTAAAAATAGACTGTAAGACAAATATAAAACGTAACATGGCGTGATAAACATGGAATAATATACATGCACAGTATTGATTAATTTAATACAATGTTCTTACAATTCTGTGCAAAGTAAAGACTTAAATAAGAAAAGAAATATTCAGTAACTAATAAATACATTATAAACTTTTAGATGCAACTCTTTTTGCATCTAATCTTTCTATAGATATGAATCTTAATGAATACAAAAAAAAAAAAATTGAAACAGTGAAACGATATTAAATATTGTCTCACTGAATGAGTAAAAAGAAATTTGTATTTTACTTAATATGTAAAACATACACATTAAGGATTTTAATTAACTTCATAACTTTATATACTAGGCAATCAATATTTCAAAAAAAAGAGAAAAAATTTATAGGAAACAATTGATAACAAATCTAAATTGTCAGAATTTTTCCTGTTTCTCTCTTAATTAAAAATTTGAACATTTACATTTGCATATATACAAATTAAATATATTTTGTTAAATAATAATATGCTCAAACTGGGTCATTGAAAATAACAAAAAAAAGTTTATAGGCTATATAATAACACAAATTCAGAAACGGGATATTATCGTCTTGGGTTTTGAACTTATAATTAAAAAAATTCCTCCTCCCCACATATATACACATGTATGAATTTCGTATAACCTGTTTGTTAATATGCATTTTGTCCTTGCATAACTTCACTTTCATCGGTTGAATTACAGGAATTCGGACAACCCCACGTAAAAAGGTATCAACGTTAATCATCCCTTACGGTTAAGTGAAAGTAAAATGAGCTTTCTTTATCGATGTTGTTGTTGTAAAGGGGAGTAACGAAAAACTATTAAAGCAATTCGATTATTTTTTCAAATATCTCTCAGAACATGTGTGGTTTTTCTGTAGTCGTGGTCTTCTGCGCTTTCTTTCGAGGTATTTCCTGCCTGTTGTAAACAAGGAAGTATCAAAAATGCCTATTACAAATATTATTTAATCAAAATATAATTTAAATTGTTTTTTTGTGATGATAATGATAAAAAAGAATTGCTGTAAAATTCTTAGTTATTATCAAAAATAGAATTATAAAACTGATTTCCTTATCCGTAACTGGATGTGGCATTGCTAAAATTTAGCACTTTTTGTATATAAATTCTGAATTTTAATTCATAACTCTGGAAAAAATTTTGATAGATATTCCTTTTTCCTTACATTTAAATTAATTTGGATTTAAATGACTTCCAAGAAATGTAATAAAACTGAATTCTAATGTAAAATTATCGGGGTAGAGTGCATAGAGTACATATGTACAGCTTCTTTATGTTTCATGATATAATGTTTGAATCTAGTACTTTGAAGGAAAATTGCGATAATGCTTGTAATATAGATTTGTTTTTTATTTTGACACAAGATAACACTAACGATAATTAATAAAAGAGATAGAAATAAAATTTCTGTAAGCAACTCATCACTAATTAGTATAAGTTCTGGTTTGGGATCATAAATACACAACTATCATATTAGCCACTTCATTTTAGTTTCTTTTTATGCCTGAGCTCCTTCCCCAGTGTTTTTTCCATGAAATATTATTTTACATTGAGAATATTTGAAACAAATTACATGATGAAAAGTCAGCTACTAATTTTTATTAACGTCTTGTAGGGACTACATATTAAACTTCATGATGTAGATATACCAGGAATGTGTAGCAAAAAGGATACCTGGTATCAATTCTCGGACTTTCACACATCAGCCCATGGGGACTATGAGGACCTTTCGATTGAAATAGAGAAGTGTAGGGTTTTAGCTACGGAGTAACTGAAAACGAAAGAAAAAGATGCTGAAGTCATTTATATAGAAGGTTTAAAACGTGTATAAATTCATGCGGATAAAATATTTGTAGCAATCATGCCATACTTTATGTAAAGAGCAGAATTGCGTCATGAAATGTGAAATATATGTATCATTTACAGCATTTTTTGTATTACTTTATTTATTGTATTGCTTTACATCAGACTTGTCGATATATTTGTAATCAATTAGTGTGGATTATTTTAGAGATAATTCTGCATTCAATCAATTCATAAATTTAACTCTGAAAATATTTCTTTTAAATTTATGTGGAGTTGAATGAAAAATGAAATTCTTAGTTATTTGTTGCAAATTTTTTTTGCTGCCTTTGAATTTAAATAACATAACTTTCTACTTTACTAGAATGTGTTTTGAAACTTAGGTAATTTATTTACTAAGGGAAATTAATCTTATTAATGAACTTATAAAGTTAAATAAAACTTTTAAATACTACATTATAAAAAGAAAATAAATGGCTAAAAATTATCAGAAAAACTCGCTTCTAACCACATGTCTTGTGCTAATTTTCAACATTTTTAAGCGAAAGTTTAACGAATGCAAAAATCATAAAATATATTCCGAATTCACAGAAATACAATATCACTTTTCCCCCGTTATATATATATATATATATATATATATATATATAATATTATATACCCGTTATATATATATAGCAACCAAACCAAATTTCTACATTTTGACAACCAACCAATTTTCTACATTTGTGACAACCAACCATGTTATAGCCTACCAAATTTGAATGTAATCTTTCTTGGCGTCTTCCTTACAAGCTGGTATAAAGGATGCGTTTAAGTGCAATTTAGATTTTTATCACAACATATAAAAGCTTTCCATCGGTTTCAAGAGTGTTGGATCTCCTGAAATAAGCTCTGTGAGCAGAAGTTTTAAAATCTTTTTGGAAGAATCCTTTTACTGGGTAATTCTTTTGATATTTTTCTGCTTAAACATTTTGGGAGAATTTTTTGCTTAATAGTAGTCGGTTGTTCTTTCATATTTCTATGAGATTTTTTATACTTTGGATTTTTTATACTTAAAATTATTATACTTTAAATTTCTATTTTTTTTTTTTTTTTTTTGGTCTTTCCTACCGAGTTGCAAAGGGGGAAGGTTGGCGCCTTCAAACTAGTTTAACCCCACTTATTCGGTCCTAAGTCCGAAATTGCTTTTTGACTCGCTAGGTTCTTATTTGTATTTCATTAGTTTTGATCTTAATTTTTTTTTCCCTGTTATGTTCTATATTTTATATAAATTTCTTCCATACATATTTCATGCATTTATGTGGCTGCTTTGCGCCTATTTATGTATGAATTTCTTTAATCATGAGTTTGTTAGGATATTTATATATTTCGGCAATTTTGCTTATAGCAAATTTTGAATTCAGTTTTGGATTCAGAATCTTGTCTATGAATGTTTTTCTTATTTTAAGTTTCATTTTAATTTTTCATTTTCTTTGTGTGATGATTTTATTTGTATTGTGTGATGATTTTATTTATATAAAAATATAAAAATTTATTAAAAATTTATATAAAAATATTTTGCTAACTCTTGATTTTGTGCCTACATATTTGTGGATATGTTGATGTGTAGTATGTGGTTGAATTGGAGTCTCCTGAGATGTTGCTCATTGTTACCTTCTTTATCATTGTGATTAGAGGGTTGCTATTAACATTTTATTATGTTCTTTTCAAGATACTTCACCTTTTGAATAACTATGAATATGAAAATTAACAAATTTTATGTGACTGGCAATTTGTCATACCTTGGTATGGCATTGCTCGGTGGTACAGTATAATGGTATCTGTGCCATCGTCATACACTTACCATACAGTAGAGCCCTTATTTTTCTGATTTGGTATATATTTAGGTATGTCTTTTGTGAATTATAGATATGGGCACAAAAATTCTGAGTTAGCATATAAAAAAACTAAAAATCTTTTAGGAAATACAAAAAAATGTGTGAGTTTTTCTGATATTCATGATTCTTTTATTTACCCTTATGATTCTAAACCATATGTTGCTAAGGTTTATAAAACTAGAATTTTTTTGGAACTCCAAATATAATAGGAGATTATCTCATATGCCAGAACATAAAATTAATATTTTGAATGGTAGAGATGAAGTTCAAAGAGATAGGTGTTATGGTAATATATCTGAAACTAAACCTTTCAAAGATATCCATTGTCTAAAACTTAAATTCAGGTCTTGCACTGACAAAAGATGCAAGGCTTGTATCATGATTAGTGATGAACAGTTAGATATGAATTCGAGTTATATTTTTTGTAAAACCTTTAATTGTGTTTACAGAATGTTATGTAATGTGTGTAAATTCTCTTACATAGGGCAGACCTCGAATACTATCAATATTAGACTAAATCAGCATAGATCTGATTCTAAGAGATTTGAGTGTAACAAAAATCAAAGTAAGGTTGAGATCGGGCACTTTAACAAGCATGGATTTAATAACATAGCTGTACACATACTTAAAATAGTGCCAAATACCAAACAGAGATTGTGGTTTGAAAACTTTTGTATAGGTGCATTTAGAACATTTTATCCTTATGGTCTGAATGTAGTCTGGAACAACAGAAATGTTTTGCCATCATTTAAACAAAAATCTGAAGAGTCATTATTTATTCCGAAATTCGATAAATCTTTTGGTAACAACATTAAAGTTGGAATCTCAAGAATTTCAAGATCTAAGCGTGGAAAGAGAGTTACAAGAAACAGCACTACTCTCAAGAGGTCTATGTTGGAGTTAGCTAATAAATTTGATGATAACTTTAATGCAGGCTTAATTAAATCTTTTATGTTTGGAATGAATAAAACAGAAATTAAAATTGTGACAGATATTTTAAGCAGATGTAAGTTTTTGGATTCCCATGGTATGCATATGATTAGAGATCTTAATAATTATCTAGTACAAAAAATGAATATCAAATTAGATGCAGTAGAAAATTACACTACAGAATATTGTACCATGTTATTTATGAATAAATCCTTTAACAAAATTAATTTTTCAGGTATATTTCAGAAATATCAATCCTTTTTTCCTATTAAAAATATTATTATTAAAAAGGATTTCAAATATAACAAGAAACTTGGTAGATTTATTTTCAATTATAATCAAGTTTCGGAGCTCCTATGTCCGGAGCAGTTTAAATGCTATTTGTATTGTGATTATATCGATGAATATCATCAGCACGTTGTCACTGGAGACTTTGGCATTGTAAAAGATGATTTATTGAGAAATTTTATGGAAAAAGGTACTGGCTTTAGACTTATGATCACAAAAAATAAATCCAACGTTGTAAAACAAATCACAAGAGATTTGGATACTTTCTACCTTAAAATGGCTGTTAAATACGGAATGCCGATAGAAGCATTCGATCAATTTAGATCTCTTGTAGCAATAGAAATTGGAAATTTGGATTTCAACGTTGAAAATGAAATTATGTATAAAGACCTTAAAGTATCGATAGATAATATTCAAAAGGATTTCGTGATAACTTATGTTGATAAAGTCTCTGCTAATTATGCAATAATATGTAAATATTTTTATAGTAAATTATTAAGTGATCATATTTTAAAGAATAATGCATTTCAAAAGTCGATTCACAGCAATAGAGAAGATGATAATCGTCTTTTGGCTTTAAACAAAAGATTAAATATTCATCTCAAAACTATTAAATACCCACGAATTTTTTTAACACCAAAGTTCCACAAAAATCCAATAAAATTCCGTAGTATTACTAATGGGTATAATACATATATAACGAAGTCTGGGAAGATTTTACAATCCCTTCTTCAAAATACTATCGATAGCTTTCAACACACAGCAATAATTAAAAATAGCTTAGAGATTGTTAGAGTCACGAAGGATATGACAGTTTTTTCCATGCACGGCTTTGACTTCGAGGACCTTTTTAATTCTATTGATATAGATGATATGATTAGGGTTCTACATTTAATTTATGATAAATATGATTTACATAATTCAATGAAAAAGGAAAAATTTGATATCCTGGTTAATCTTGTTTTACAAGAAAATTTCATAGCATTTGATCAAAATCTTTTTAAACAGATCAGAGGATTACCTCAGGGTGGTCCTGCCAGTAATAGTTTAGCTAACTTATATTCGCATTTTTTTGAAATTGATCATATTTTTGATGAATCTTTCTTATTATACCGTTATATAGATGATGTAATAATTTTTGGTAAAAATAGTGAATTCAAACCAAATATTATGTTCTACCCTGACAATCTCAACCCTCTTAAAACTAATTTTAACTCTAATATGGTTGAGTTCCTAGATTTAGACTTGCATCTTATTGACAATAGAGTGGTCTGTAACATTTATGACAAAAGAGATTCTTTTAGTTTCCATATAATTAAAATTCCTGTATGGAACAGCAATTTGCATCTATCAATTTACAGAAATATTGTTTTGAATTTTTTACTTAGGAATGATAACTTAACTACCAACAAAATAGATAAATTTAATAATATCAAGAAATTCTTCCAATGCTGCTTAGATCATGACTATCCTTTTAACTTCTTAAGAACATATATTCATCACAAATACATTAATCGTCTAGCTATTTCTGATTTCAAAACCACCATACAACAATAGGATTTCAAAGTCAGCATTTTAGTGGTTTTGCTGTGAAGATTCTGTTTTAACACTCTTCACACAGTTTATTTTTTAAACACCCTTCTTAAAAATCCTATAAAATGAAAAATTTCTACATTTTTAGCAACCAAACCAAATTTCTACATTTTGACAACCAACCAATTTTCTACATTTGTGACAAACAACCATGTTATAGCCTACCAAATTTGAATGTAATCTTTCTTGGCGTCTTCCTTACAAGCTGGTATAAAGGATGCGTTTAAGTGCAATTTAGATTTTTATCACAACATATAAAAGCTTTCCATCGGTTTCAAGAGTGTTGGATCTCCTGAAATAAGCTCTGTGAGCAGAAGTTTTAAAATCTTTTTGGAAAAATCCTTTTACTGGGTAATTCTTATGATATTTTTCTGCTTAAACATTTTGGGAGAATTTTTTGCTTAATAGTAGTCGGTTGTTCTTTCATATTTCTATGAGATTTTTTATACTTTGGATTTTTTATACTTAAAATTTTTATACTTTAAATTTCTATTTTTTTTATTTTTTTTTTTTGGTCTTTCCTACCGAGTTGCAAAGGGGAAGGTTGGCGCCTTCAAACTAGTTTAACCCCACTTATTCGGTCCTAAGTCCGAAATTGCTTTTTGACTCGCTAGGTTCTTATTTGTATTTCATTAATTTTGATCTTAATTTTTTTTTCCTGTTATGTTCTATATTTTATATAAATTTCTTCCATATATATATATATATATATATATATATATATATATATATATATACATATTGTGTTTCGAGTCAAAACCAAACTTAAAACGGTCTTTGTTCAGCAAACTATCTACAGGTCCTTTCGCTGAGAGAAACCAAGGCCAAAGTGAAAATCTAAGTGGCTTAACTCTTATGTCCAGATGTGTCTAAGAACCGTTCTTAGTTATGGGTTATACTTGAAAGATAATGCTGATATACA